>MCFG01000018.1:272500-300000 GCA_002104895.1 Anaeromyces robustus | reverse complement strand
TTGTTATTATTAATTATTTGATTTCATCCCTTAAATCATTTTAATAATTTTACCTTTGTTTAATAAAACAACCACTTCCATTAGAATTTCTTAAATCTTTTTTTTTTTTGTATCACGTTAATCCATGAGCTGACCATAAACCTGACTTTTAATTTAATTGATTGAAAAAAAAAAAAAAAAGAAAAAATTTAAACTTTTTTTGGTGATTTTTATAATATTAAAATTTTTTTAAAAAACTTGTTTTTTTTTTTTTTATAATTACAAACGTGATAGAAGAGAATAGAAAAATAAAAAATTTTTTTTTTTATTTTATTTTGTTTTGTTTTGTTTTTTTCAAAAGTCTCTTAATCAATAATGACTTAAACACTAAACATTAAACATTAAACCACATAATGTTAAATAATGTGTTAAATCACAACTAACAATCACAATTTTTTATTTAGTATTTTAATTTATTTAATGCAAAATTTAAATTTAAAAAAAAAATTAAAATAAAATAGAATAATAAATAATTTTTCTTTTATTTATTTAATTATTAATTATAATATATTTATATTTAACATATTTATTTATTTATTTATTTATTCATACATTCATTTATAAAGTTTTTATATAATCCTTTTTTTCTTTTACAATAAATAAATAATTAAATTAAATTAATATTATACATTATTAAATAATATATTTTATTATATATTTTTAATATATATTACAATATAATAATAATTTATTATTCAATAACTTATTTTGAAAATATTATAAAAGAAATTAAAAATATTTCTTTAATGTATTAATATTATTATTGAATTTATATTATTACCAAATAATAATATATTGTTCATTATATATTAAAATATATTATAATTGTAATTATTATAAAACAATAATTTAAATTTTAAACTTTTTTTCATATTTTCAATTTTTAATTTTGAGAATTGAAAATATAAAAAAGTAAAAAAATAAAAAAATAAAAATAAATTAAAAACATAAAAAGGTTAGATTATGAGTTAAAAACATATGAATATTACATAAAAAAAGAAGTCCTTTTATACATATTCTATTATATAGAAAAAATAACAAAATATAAAAAAATGAAATATAAATATGAAATATAAATGTGAAATATAAATGTGAAATATAATTATTAAATATAATTATATAATATCATAGATATATATTATTTAAAAAAAAATTGAAATGAATATAAATTATTCTTCTAAAAGAATAATTTTTTAAAAAAAAAACCTTAACCTTTTCAAAAAATCATTTGAATAAATAAAATTTAATCAGATGGTTAAATCACTAAAGCGATGGCTTCAATCATACATAAACAAATATTATTACTATGTTGATCTAGTTGAAAAAGAATTATTCCATATATTCTTAATATTTATTTTATTAATAATAAAAAAAAATAATATGTTATTAATTATACTTTAAATTTAAATTATATAAAAACTTAATCAAAATTAAATTATAGAGTTGTTAGTTATTAAAATGATTATTTTATATTTATTATAAAATATAATTATAGGAATTTTATTTTCTTTTTTTTTTTTTTTTCATATCCACTTTTTACTTTTTATATATTAATAATTATTGTAACATTTATTAGATAAAGATGGCTAGGTTTTAACGATATCAAATAATTAAATTACAAAATTAATATAAAAAGTTTATTTCAATTAAAGTTTTGAGATAGGAACTTTTAATCGTAATTATTAATGCATGTTTGTATATTGTATATATTATATAATTCTATATTTTCATTATTAATTGTCATTTTTCATAATAATTAATAATATAATATACTATTTTGAAATTACAAAAAAGAATTTAATAATCCATACTTTATTTTTTATCTCTTTGATTCAATCATTGGTTTTAATCAATTCTTATATTTTATTTATTCAAACACTTTATTTCAAATAAGCTTTTTTTTTATTTTAAATAATAATTATTTTTCTTATAATTCGTTTATTGAATGTTTTTAGATATTAATTACATTTTTGAATATTAGTATCAGAACAAAACATAAAGTATAGAATATTGTAATTATAAGGAATAATGAATGGAGGTGATGGGATATATATTATGTTTAATTTTTCTTATTTGAACTTTTTTTTTATATATTCATATATTCTTTTATTCATTTTTAATTCTTTGTATTTATTATTTATTATTATTATTATTATTTTTGATGTCTTATTTTTGTACATACTTTGAATAATAATTTTTTAATATATCTAAAATTTAAAGTTAAAATACGTTTTAACAAAAAATTTAATATGACCATATATATATATTAAGTGATTGCTAAAAATGATGTAGTAAAAGTAAAAATTATGTAATAAATTTTATGTATATTTCCTAAAACTTTATTTTAAAAAGTCAATTTTTAATAATTATTTTAAAATGTAATAATCAATCAGTATAATCAATATAAATATAATAAGAATAAAATAAAAAAGATTTAATATTAACTTTTATATTAGAAGAGATACAAATGTAATTGAATTGATAATAAAAATGATCTCATCAATTTTATATTTAATATTTTATATTTAATATTTCATAATTTTATAATTTTATAATTTTATAATTATATAATTAATATTTTATATTTTATATTTTGTATAAAATTTGTTTTCTTAAACATTTTTTGTAATTAAATTTCATTACAAAAATTTTAATATATAATAAACATATAATAGAATATAATGGAATATAATAAACAAGTAATTAATAATTTAAAAAAAAAACAATTATTAGTTTTAAAAAACTAAAAATATAATAAATAAATTATTAAATATGTTATAAAAAAAGTATTTACATAAAACATAAAAAAGTATTAATAACAAATAAATAATAAATAATAAATAATAAATAATAATTAATAAATAATAAGTTATAATAATTAATAAATAATAAATAAACTATAATCATTAATAATCATTAATAATCATAGATAATAATAAATAATTACTATATAATAAAATAATTAACAATTAATAATAATATAAACATTATTTACTAATTATTATTATTATTACATAGCATTCCTTATTAATGATTAAAAGTTGTATATTATGTTATTATTTAACCTTTTTTTATTATACAAGTAATAATAATATTTATAATATTTATAATTTGTACATAATGAATAGAATAATAAATTTATTAATTATTATTATTAATTAATATTATCATAAATAATTATTATTAATTAATATTTCTTACGATTTCTTATTACTTCTTATTATTCTATATTATTATATATTAAATAATAATCTTAATAATAATTTATTATTCCTTTATTTAATAATAATTACTTTTTTTGTGTTCTAATATTTTCTAAAAAAAAAACATTTTTATTAAAAATTTCCAAATATATTATTATATATAATATAGTATATTATAATATATTTGTTATAATTTAATTCGTTATTCTATTTAAATATGTATTTTTTATTTATATTTTCAATATATTATTTGTGATTTATTATTTGTTAGTAAAAATTATATATATTATTATTATATATATAATATATTATAATTTTATTATAAAAATCATCACCATAACAAGTGATAATATATATTTAGATTATTTAATAAAATCACATTATACATAATTAATATTAAATGGATTTGTTATAAAAAAATTAAAAAAGAATATAAAATATTATATTTTAAAATATATTAATATTATATATAAATATATTAACAATAGTATTATGTTAAAATTATATACATTTATATTAAAACATATATTACAATATATTTTATTATATACAATATATTTATTTGTATAAAGAAAGTGATAAGTTTTCTATTCACAAAAAAAATTTTTTTTTTAAAAAAAAAAAAAAAGATTAAATACTACGCAATATAAATTTAAATAAATATAATAGTTTAATTATTTATAAATTAAAATTCATATATATTAAAATATATATTAATATACGGAAATTATATATTTTCAATAAATTTTAAATATTGATATTTTATACAATATAAAAATTTTTTTCTTTATTTTACTATATATGATAAAATTTATTCCACATACCAATTCAATATTTATAATTTTGTCATATTATTATAATATATATTAATATATTAATAATATATAATAGTATATATTCAAACTATATATTACATAATTCTAAATATAAATGCAATAAATTGAATTTATATTATAATTATATTATTATTGGTTTTCAATTTTCTATTTTATTTGTTAAAAACTATGCCTAAATAGTATAAAATTATTATAATAATATATTACTAATTAATTATATATATATTATAAATGATATTAAGTATTAATAATAATATTTTTTATGTATAATCTAAATAATTTAATAATATATTATATAAATATATTATTTACTACTTATTTTTTTTTTATATTTAAATAGATATAAATAACGTTTTTATTTCTTTTCTTTTTTTTTTTTTCTTCATAAAAATTAAAAACAAAAAGTAAAAATATAAAAAAAGAGAATTCTTTTATTTTTTTTTTACTTAATACATGAATATATTTTTTAAATTTAATAATATAAAAATAAAAAATTAACAATAAATTGTGAAATATATATTATTAATTAAAAAGGATCAAAAGAAATTGAAAAAAAATATTTAATAATATTAAAAGTAGCATATATTAAGTAGTTCATTAAAAAAAGTTAAATCAACAAAACGTGAAATTTATAGTATTTGAATATTAAATAGTTATGTTGATTAAGTATTAAGTTATATTTAGTAAATTAGTGAAGTAATAGATTAACAATATTAGTTTAACAATAGTTTCATAATAAAGACAAAAAAAAATAATAAAAAAAAAACACTTTATGTTTATAAATTGTTAATTTTCATTTTTTTATTAAGAAAATAAATTTAAAAAAAAATATTAGCGAGAAAATCCCCTTACCTAGTAGAAAATATATAGGTTAAAAAAAAAAGAAAAAAAAATAAAAGGAAATTATTTTTTGTTTTTAGTATTATTAGTATTAATATTCATATCTATATAATAATCATTTATATATATAATTGTAAATATTTGTAAAACTATATATATAAAATTATTTTTCATAAATAACTTTTAAATATTACATAAATATTATAGATTTAATAAAAAAAAACATAAACTAAAGATAAAATATTACAGCGTTTATATATTTCCTAGCATAACTTAATAATTAGAAAATTAATAAAACGAATTAACTTTAAAAACATTGGTATATATAAAATGCATTAAAAAAAAATTAAAAAAAAAGTTAAATATTTAGTTAAAATCTTAAAAAAAAATTCAATATAAAAACAAAAACTACAAAAGACATTATTTCCCTTTTCAAAAAATAACAAAAAAAAAAATAAAAAAATTAAATATTTGATTAAATGCATTAATATATTATTGAATTAAAATAAAAATTTTATTTTAATTAGTATTAGAAAATTTAATTTTCTATATTTTTTATTCAATTAAATTTATGTATATATATTTATACATAAAATAAATTGAACAAAGAATATCTTTTTTTTTTATTAGTTTTATCTTTTATATTTCAGGACAAAGAAATTCTGAAACAATAGGTTTTTATTTATATTAAAATTATATTATTTTATTAATAATAGAACTTTTTTTTTTCTTTATTTTATTTTTTTTTAAATTAATTCTATTATTTTTTATTTTTATAATATATATTTTTAAATATTTTTTTTTTCAAGAATTATTAAAAAAAAAGAATTTTTTTTAAATTATTTATAAAATATTTATAATATATATATATTTAATTAATATTAAAATTATTTTATTTTTATTTTATTTTTATTTTAATATAGTGAAAATAAAATAAAAAAAAGAGAAATAAAGAAAAAAAATATTTTTTCAGAATTTTAAATTTAATATTTTTGATAATAAGAATGCATTTTTTCATTTAATGAAGAGAAATATCTAACATTAATATAAAAAAAATTCATTTTTATAATAAAATTATTTAAAAAGTGCCAGAAATACTATAAAAGTGAAAACGATATAATAAAAAAAAATACAAGATAATCAATATAATAATACTAAATGCAATTTAAAAAATAAAAAACACGTTATTATCTTAAAAGATAAAAGGAATATTTAGTTATTTTATCGATTATATAAATTAATTATTCATTCTTTTTTTCTTGATTTAAGTTTGAAAAAATAATTAATAATAATATCGTTATTGATTAAAGCAATTTATTATTAAATTTTTTTTTAACTTTCGAAAAAATTAAAGTAAAAAAAAATTAAAAAAACAAAACAAAAACAAATACAACAAAACAAAAAATAAAAATAAAAAAAAAAAAAACGAAAAACAAAAACAACAAAAACGAAAAACGAAAAAACAAAATAATAATAAAAACGAAATAGCAACTGTATTAACAATAATATAATTAATACTATTGCTTCTGAAAATTGAAAAAAATATAATTTATAAAGTGATAAGACATTAATTTAAAGGATTATTACTTTAATAAAAGTTATTTATTTTTAATATTTATTAAAGTAAAGAACATTTTAAACTTTAGACAAATTTATGACAGTTCTTTATAATAATAAATATATATTACAAATACTAATAAATAATAAAATAAATCTGAATATAAAAAAAGATTTATAAATTATTTTCAAATATTATATATTTTTCTTTCTATGATTTTGAAAAGTAAATAATATATGTAATATCAAACTATTACTATTAATAAAACGAAAAAACAAAACAAAACAAAAAACAATAATTTAATAAAGCAAATTAAAAAATATATATAAAAAAAAGAGAAAAAGAGAATATTTCATTATTATCGAAAGTTAATCTCAATCTAAAAATAATAAGTCTTATGCAATCAATTTACTTTTTTTTTTAATTGAACATCATACATCCTTTTTTTTTTTACCAGATTAAAAATTGTAAACAAAATTTTTTTCATAAAAGAAAATTAAACAATAATATTTTATAAATATATCTATTATAATATCAATATATTATTATAATTTTCATTGAAAAATAATTTTAAAATACAATAGCCTTTTTTTTTTTTAAAAAAAAAATTGTTATAAGAGAAAAATTAAAAAAAGTTAAAAAAAAAAAAAAAAATCAAAAATGGTAATTTTAGCAGGTCAATGGGAAGTAGTTGAAAAACTTTCCGAAGGTACTTTCGGACAAGTTTTTTCTGCTTTAAATATTCGTACTAATTCTAAAGTAGCAGTTAAACGTGAACCAGCAACTATTGATTATCCTCAATTAGAACATGAAAGGGATATGTATTTATGTTTATCCCAACCAAGTCATAATAATATGATTAAAAATTATGGAAATACTAACAATATGGATATGAGATATTATAATCGTAATTACGATAAAATAAAGAATCAAAACATGGAAAGACCTGTAGGTATTCCAAAAGTATTCCATATGGGTGTTGAAGGAAATTGGAATATTCTTGTTATGGAACAATTAGGTCCATCATTAAGAGATATTCAGAAATCTTCACCAACTGGTAAACTTTCATTAAGAGCTGTTGCTTATTGTGGTATGGAACTTATTAATCGTTTTCAATTTATTCATTCAAAAGGTATTGTTTTTCGTGATGTTAAACCAGATCAATTTTGTGTAGGTAATGTAAATAATCCTAAAGATCAAACTATATATGTTGTTGATTTTGGACTTTCATCATTTTATCGTGATCCAGTAACCAAGAGACATATTCCATTTAGAAAACCAATGAAAAGTCGTTCACGTGTTGGTACAGCAAGATATGCTAGTGTAAATGTACATGAAGGCTTTGATCATACTCGTAGAGATGATTTAGAATCTTTAGCTTATGTTCTTATAGATTTAGCCAAAGCTTCACTACCATGGATGGGAATTAAAGCATCCTCTTCAAGAGAAGGTTGGGCAAAAATTAGAATTAAGAAGAGAGAATCTACATTATATGAAATTTGTGGTAATTTACCAAATGAATTTGCAAAATTATTAGATTATACCAGAAATTTAGGTTTTATGGAAGAACCAGATTATTTGTATTGTTATAAATTATTTGAACAACTTTATAGACGTTTAACTCCATACAATAATTCTACATATAATACATTTAATAGAAGACATGGTTTAAAAGACCGTATTGAATGGATAGAAAATTAAGTTTGAAAGCCTTTCCAAAAAAAAAAAGATACTTTTTTATTTTTATTTATCTTATATATTTTAAAAAGTTTTAAAATATCTAAAAAAAAAGGAAATATATTTAAACTAAAAAGTGCAAAAGAAAAAGAAAAGACCTATATTTTTAATCTTTTTTTTATTATCAATTTTTTAGCAACAAAACTACATTAAACATTAAAGAAATTAACAAATTTTAATAACAAGTGTGAATGAATTTTTTTTTTAATAATAAAATACATTCAAATCATGCTCAAATTTATTTATCTTTAGTATATTTTAAAACATTTTTTTTTTCTTTTCATTTTATTTCTTTTTTATTTTTTTTTTTTTTTTTTCTTATAAAAAAAAAAAATTTTTTTAATTTTTTTTTAAATTTATTTTATTATATATTTATAACATATATAATATACATTTTTTTATTATCAATTTTTTTTTTTATATAATTTTAGATTTGAATATATTATTATTTTTTTTTCTTATACATATATATAATTATTTAATAAGAAACAAAATAAGAAGAAAAAAAAAAGCAAAAAAAAAGCAAAAAAAAAATATAAAAAAAAAAGCATTTAATAAAAAAAAAAAAAAAAAAAAATACATAAAAAAAAAAATTAAAATTAAAATAAAGTAATATATTTTGGTTGAATAAAAAAAAAAAAAAAAGAGAGTATATAGAATATATTATAAGTAAATTTTTCTTTTTAATTTTTTATTTAAAAAAAAAAAAAAAAAAAAAAAAAAGAAAAACAGCAGGAATAAAGAAAAAAAAAAGTAGTAATGAAATATTTTTTTTTTAAGTATAATCAATCAAATAAGAAAAAAAAAAAAAAAAAAAAAAAAAAAAAAAAAAAAAAAAAAAAGAAAAAGAAAAAAAAGAAAGGAAATAAAAATGGTTTATTTTTCTTAAAAATTGTTTTTATTTTTTTTTTTTAAAGAATTGTTTATTTTTTTTCTTTTTTTTTTTATTACTTTTTTTTACACATATAAATAAGTAAGCAGCAATTATTAAATAGTTTTTAAAATTAAATAGTTTTTATTTTATATCCAAATTAATAATAATAATAATAATATTAAAATATATATTTTTAGTTAATTATAATTATAATATTTTATAAAAATTATAATAATAATATCTAAATTTTAAAACAAAAAACAAAAACAAAAACAAAAAAAAAAAAAAAGAGAATTTAAGAAAATAAGCATTTAAAACAGAACAAAAAAAAAACAAAAAAACAAAAAACAAAAAACAAAAAAAGGAAAAAATAGGAGAGAAATAAAAAATAAATTTTTCAAAAAAAAAAAAAAAAAAAAAAAAAACGACAAAATTTTATATCAACAAATTTCAAATGTTTAATAATTAACGACAAAAAAACAGTAATAATTAATAATAATTTATATAATAATTTATAATAAATAATATTAATACTAATAATAATATAATAGTTTTGGTTTAAAATATATATATATTTATATATATTATAAATCAAGAAAAAATATTTATATAAGAATAATATTCAATAATATACAAATAAAAAAAAAAAAAAACAAAAATTTTTTTTTTTAATACCAATATTAAATAGCAATTTATTTTAAATACAAAGCATAGCAAATTATATATATTGAGGAAAACAAAAACAAAAACAAAAAAAAAAAAAGAAGAAAAAACTAAGTTCTATATTTTTATTTATTAATAATAATAAAAAAAAAAAAATCTTTTTTTCATTTTTTTTTTTTTTTTTTATAATTATATATATATATTTTATTTTATATATAGTTATTATTTAATTATTTAGTTTTTATTTTTTTTACATTTTTATTTCATTTTTATTTCATTTTTTTTATCTAAAGTATTGATTATGGAAGATAAAAATAATGAAGAGAAAAAAAAAAGGATTAAATAATGATTACCACTACATCTACTACTACATCTACTATTACTAATAATAATAATAATAATAAAAGATATATAGAATAGTAATATATATATTTATATATATAAAAAAAAAGGAGAAAAGTTAAAATAAAAGATGAATAATCTTTAGTAGGTTTTTTTTTTCAATAAAAAAAAAATTAATATTTATATATAAAGATATTATTATATATTATATATTATATATTAAAGTATATAAAAGTTATTAAATAATAATAAAAAAAATAAAAAAAAAAAAAAAAAGCAAATAACATTTAACAACAAAAAAAAAAAGAAAAACAAAAAAAAAAAACAAAAAAAAAATAAAAAAAAATAAAAAAAGTTTAAAAAAAAATATTTTATAACTTGTTTATTAATATTTATCATAATTATTTGTTTTTATTAAATTTTTTTTTTATATTTATATTTATATTTATATTTATATTTATTTATTTATTTAATTTTTTTTTTTAATTCTTTCTTTATATTTTAAGTATATATAAGTAATAATAATAATAATAATTATTATTATTATCACTATCTAATATTAATATTTATTTTTTCTTTTTTTTTTTTTTTTCTTTCTTTCTTTTTTTTGTTTTTCTTTTTTTCTTTTTTTTTTTTTTTTCTTTTATTATTATTATTATTATTATTATTAATATTAAATATTTAATGCTTTCCTAACCGCTTTAATATTTCTTTTATTGACTTTTGCTCCATTATCAATTAAATACATTATTAATTTTTGATTTCCAACTTCACAGGCTCGTAATAATGGTGTTTCCCCTTCTTCATTTATTATATTAATATCTGCCCCTAATTCTACTAAATATTTTACTAATAATTCATTTCCTTTTATACAGGCTCCAAATATTGGTGATTCTTCTTCATCATTTGTTTTATTGATATCTGCTCCTTTATCAATTAAATATTTAATTATATTTTTTTTTTCACTCCAACAAGCATTAAATAATGGTGTTTCGCCATCATAATTTTCTTTATTCACATCTGCTCCATGTTCTACTAAATATTTTATAATATTTTCATTTCCTCGAACACAGGCAAAAAATAAAGGGGTTTCATCTTCATCATTTCCTTGATTAACTTCTGCTCCTGCTTCAATTAAATATTTTATAATTTTTTCATTTCCATTACAACAGGCTATAAGCAATGGACTTTCTCGTCTTTTAGTTATTTTATTAACATCAGCTCCTGCTTCAATTAAATATTTTACTGCTTTTTCATTTCCTTTTAAACATGCATCAATTAATGGAGTTTCCTTAGAGGTATTTTCTTTATTGACATCCGCTCCGGCTTCAATTAAATATTTAATTATAGTTTCATTTCTATTCCTTGAACAGGCATAAAATAATGGTGTTTCTTCATTATGTTTTTCTTTATTGATATCTACACCTACTTCTACACCTACACCTGTACTTGCACTTGAACTTACACTTTCATCTATATCTACACCTACATCTACACTTGTATTTACACCTTTATCTACACCTACACCTGTACCTACACCTGTACCTACACCTTTATCTATATCTACACTTTTATCTATATCTACACTTTTATCTAAATCTACTCTTCCTAATTCAATTAAATATTTTATTAAATCCGCATTTTCACTAATACATGCATTAAATAATGGGGTTTCACCTTCACTATTTTCTTTATTGATATCTGCTCCTAATTCCATTAAATATTTTACAATATTTATATTTCCATTTAAACATGCTCCAAATATTGGAGTTTCACCATTCCTATTTACTTTATTTATATTTGCTCCTAATTCAATTAAGTATTTTATATTATTTTCATTTTTTTGATAACATGCTGTAAATAATGGAGTTTCACCATTCCTATTTTCTTTATTTATATTTGCTCCTAATTTAATTAAATATTTAACTAAATTTTCATTCCCACTTAAACAGGCTTTAAATAATGGTGTTTCACCATCTTGATGATTTTCTTTATGGATATCTGCTCCTAATTTAATTAAATATTTTACCAAATTTTCATTTCCTTTTTTACAAGAAACAAATAATGGTGTTTCACCATTTTGATGATTTTCTTTATGGATATCTGCTCCTAATTTAATTAAATATTTTACCAAATTTTCATTTCCACTGTGACAGGCATCAAATAATGGTGTTTCCCCCTTATAATCTTCTTTATTTATATTTGCTCCTAATTTAATTAAATATTTAACTAAATTTTCATTCCCACTAGAACATGCTTTAAATATTGGTGTTTCATTATTCCAATTTTCTTCATTAATATCAGCACCTAATTTAATTAAATATTTTACAATATTTAAATTTCCATTTTGACAAGCATGAAATAATGGTGTATCACCATATTTACTTTTGACATGAATATCTACGCCTAATTCAATTAATTCTTTTACAATATCTTCATTTCCACTTAAACAAGCATAAAATAATGGTGTTTCACCATATCTATTTTTATAATTTGGTTTTACACCAAATTTTTTAACTAAATAATTTACTAAATTTTTATTTCCAGATTTACAGGCATTAAAAAAAGGTATTTCATTCAATATATTTATTTTATTTATACTTTGTACTCTAACCGACTCAATTAAATATTTTACTAAATTTTCATTTCCACTTAAACAGGCATTAAATAATGGTGTTTCACCTCCTCTAACCTTTTTATTAACATCTGTTCCTAATTTAATTAAATATTTTACTAAATTTTCATTCCCACTTAAACATGCTTCAAATAATGGTGTTTTAAACATTTCATTATCTTTATTGATATCTATTCCTAATTCAATTAAATATTTTACTAAATTTTCATTTCCCTTTTGACAGGCTTTAAATAATATGGTTTCACTATTATTATTTTCTTTATTGACATCTGCTCCTAATTTAATTAAATATTTTACTAAATTTTCATTCCCACTTTCACATGCTTCAAATAATGGTGTTTCATTTTCCCGATTTTCTTTATTTATATCTACTACACCAAGTTTAATTAAATATTTTACTAAATTTTCATTCCCACTTTCACATGCATTAAAAAATGGAGTTTTAGCCATATCATTTTCTTTATTTATATCTAAACCAAGTTTAATTAAATATTTTACTAAATTTTCATTCCCACTGGAACATGCTTTAAATATTGGCGTTTCACCCAAATAATTCTTTTTATAAATATTTACTTTCAATGATTCATATAAATATTTTACTAAATTTTCATTTCCACTGGAACAGGCCTCAAATAATGGTGTTTCACCAATATTATTTTCTTTATTTATATCTGCTCCTAATTCAATTAAAAGTTTTACTAAGTTTTTATTTCCACTAGAACATGCTTTAAATAATGGGGTTTCATTATAACTATTTTCAGTATTTATATCCTCTCCAAGTTTAATTAAAAATAATACTAAATTAATATTACCATTTTCACAAGCCTTAAATAATAGAGTTTCACCATTTTTGCCTCTTATATTTTTTATATCTATTTTAATATGTTTATATAAATATTCGAATAAATCATATTTTCGATTTTCACAAGTATTTAGTAAATAAATATTACTAGAATTATAATAATTATTCCAAATGGTTTTATCCTTTTTTGTTGAAATTTTATAATTAATAATTAATTGATTTAAATTTGAGATAGAAATTGAAATTTTATTTTTGTAATGATTAAGTAAATTTAAAATCGCTTCATTATTAAAAAAATAAATATTATTAAAAATAATATCTAGTAATTCGAAATTATCTTCATGGAATAATTTGTTAATTAATGTGAAAGAAATTTTTAAATATTTAGAATAATTTTCAAATAGAAATTGTAATCTTTCAGAAGTAAGTAAATTATTATTATTTAATTCTAAAGCAATATCATTATTTATATTATTCGTTATTATATCTTCTATATCTTTTATATCTTTAATATTTTTATTATCGATAGCTTCGACGAATGCATTAATTTGTAATTGTTTTTTCGTCATTATTATTGTATTTTTCTGAATTATTATTATTTTTTAAAAAATAAATAAATAAATAAATAAATAATAATAATAGTTAGTTAATAATAATTAGTTAAATATTAATTTTTATTTCTTTTTATTTATTTTTTATTGTGTATTAGTTTTTATTTTATTTTATTTTTTTTTTTTTTTAGTATGACTACTTTTATAGCTGTATTTTATCTTTATGAATTATATCATGATAAAAAATTTATTTATTTATTTATTTATTTATTTATTTGAATTACAATATTAAAAATTATATTAAAAAAAAAAAAAAAGTTGATAATTCTTATTATTTAATTTTTTTTTTTTACTTTTCTTTCTTTTTTTTTTTATCTTTGTTAAAAAAAAAAAACTTAGAATATTAAAACAAAAGAAACTTGATAAAAAAGATAATTTGGCAAAAGTTTGGCAAACAAAAACAAAAACCAAGGTTTATTTATTAATTTTATTAATTTTACTTGTAATTCATAATGAATTTTATATTACGTTTTGTTTCTATCATATATTATATTATAGTATATATTATGTTTTGATAATAAAATTTTTTTATTTTAAAAAAATAAAAAATATAAAAAATATAAAAAATAAAATAAATATAAAAAAAAATTAATATTAAAGTTTTAATTTTTATTTAAATTTTTGTAATACTTTTTTTTTTTTTCAATTTTTAAATTTTTTATTTTATTATTTTTTTGTAATACTTTTTTTTTTTTTTTTTTTTTTTTTCAATTTTAAAATTTTAAAGTTTTATTTTTTGTAATACTTTTTCAAATAGTTTTTATAATAAATAAAAAATTATAATAATAATAATAGTTATTATCTTTATACCAGTTATAATAAAAAAAATGAAGTAAAAATATAATATAAAAAATATAATGTATAATTTTATATATAATAAAATAATTAAAATATTTTATATATTTATATAAATAGTAAGATTTATTGTAATAGAAATATGATACTAAATTGATTATCATTATTATTATTATTTACTTTTATTTTATATAATATTATAGTATTTTTATTTCTATTATTTATTTTATTTTAATTTATTTTTTTATTTTCGTTTTTGTATTTTGTATTTGTATTCGTATTTAATTATTTTAATTATTTAGTTTCTATTTCACTTTTTTTTAATATTTTCTTTTATTCCCCTACAGATAATCATGATTATTAGTGTTAAATCATTTTCTCTCTCTTTCTTTTTTTTTTTTTTATTTTTCTTGTATTTATATTTACTCTTAATTCATTAATAAAACATTAATTTGTTTTTTCATTTTTATTCCAATTTAAAATAAGTAATAGTGTTTCATTATCTCAATTTTTTTTATTAATATTTGCTCTCAATTTAATTAAATATATTTTATTAAATTCTTATTCTTATATTTACATTCATTGAAAAAAAATCGTTTCTTTTAAAAAGTTTACTACTTCATTTATTTTATTTATATCATCTTATATTTATATTGGCTCCCTTTAATTCAATTAAATATTTTGCTAAATTATCATTTCTACTTTGACATGCATTAAATAATAATATTTTATTACCTCTATTTTTTTTTTTTTTTTTTTATTTTTATCTGTTATATGTTTAATTAAAAATTTTATTAATTTTTATTCTCATTTGAATATGCATAAAATAATGGAGTTTCATCATTTTTATTTTCTTTATTTATATTTATATTTATATTGATATCTTTGTCTAACTCAATTAAACATTTTACAAAATTTTTATTCCCATTTAAACATGGTTAAAAAAAAAAAAAAGAAGTTTCAGTATTTTCATTTTCTTTATTTTTATCTGTTCTCCTTAATTCAATTAAATATTTTACCAAATTTATATTTCCACTTGAAACATGCTTTAAATAATGATGTTTCACCTTCTTCGTTTTCTTTATTGATATTTACTCAATTAAATATTTTACTAATTTTTTATTTTCATTTAAACATGCTTTAAATATTGCTGTTTCATTATTACTATTTTTTCTTATTTATATTTTCTCCAAGTTTATATAAATATATATTACTAAATTTATCTTTCCATTTTCACATGTATAAAATAATAGAATTTTCAACCATTTCTACTTTTTATATATTTTTAAATTCAATTCAAGTTACTTCATGTAAAATTTTTTAATAAATTATCTTTTTCATTTTCACAGGCATTAAGTAATAAAATATATTACTAGAATTATAATAACTTTATCCTTCTTTGTCAAAATTTTATATTTATTTTTTTAATTAATTGATTCAAATCAGAAGTAGGTAGTAATTTTTAAAGTTTTATTTCTTTTTTTTTTTTTTTTTTTTTTTGTTTTTTTATTATAATCTAATAATCAAATATGAATTTATTTTTATGTATTAAATTCTTTTTTTCTTTCTTTTTTTTTTTTTTTTATGTTGCTAATTCTTTTTGTTTTTTTTTTTTTTTCTATTATAACTTCTGTTATTATTATTTTTTTTTATGACGTAACTATCTTTAATTTACTATTATTTTTTTTTCTGAATATGAAAAAAAAATAATAGTAAATTTATAATAATTTAATGGATTATAAGATGCATTGAATAATTTATAAAAATAATAATTATTAATAAATAAACTTTAAAGAAAATTTACTTTCTTTTAATCATCGAATATAAAAAAATATTTAATAAAATTATATATAAATATATTTATATAATAATCATTATATATATATATTATTAAATAATATATTTTAAATATTTATTATGTAATAATTTTAAAATAGGATTATAAAATGAAGTTAAGATATTTTGTTTTTGATCTAACTCTGCTGTTCAAACTAACTTTTTTTTGGGAGAAAATTTTTTGTTTAAAGTTTATTACAAAAATTTCAAAAAAAAAAAAAAAAAAATGCTTAATAAAAAAAAAATACTTTTAAAACACTATTTTACATAAATAATTATAAGTAACACTATTTTATATATAATAAATAATTTATATTATAAAATTCATATTGATGAATATTGAATATCTTTAATAATATTAATATTATTATTTAAAGCAAAAATTTATGTAAATATACATAAATTTACAAGTCAAGTCACACAGTCACTCACATTTTTGATCTATATGTTTTTTTTTTTTTTTTCAACTAATTAATTTTTATATTTATTAAAGTTTATTATTATTATAATACGTTGTTGATACAAAATTATAATAAAAACTATTATTATATAATGTAAATGTATCATGTAAAACATAAAATTCTATAAATAATAATTATTATGATTTTTCCTTTTTTTTTTTTATTTTATTTTTCAAGGTTTTTCTTTTCTTTATTAATTTTATTTTTCTTCTGTTGAAAGAATAATAATAATTGCAATTAGTAAAAGGAATAAATGTAAAAATTATAATATATTTATTAATATTTATTGTATAAAATAATAATAAATATATAAATAAAATATAATAAAATAATAAAATAAGTAAATTAAAATAATAAATAAACTAAAAATAAAATCATTATTAACGAATTTCATATATATCTATCTTATGTCTAATATAATATATAATATGCATATATTTAATTTTTCTATTTTTTTTTTATTACATTTTATTCAACAACGGTCCATTAACAACAACGTTTATTTTTATTTCCATTTTTAATTTTTATTGTTATATTTCATATTTTTGATATTCAATTATTTTCGAATTTCATAATGAAAAAAAAAAAAAAAAGATAATTCAATAAACAATTAAAAATGTTTAAAAGAAGTATATTATTAGCATTATTGGTTTTCTGTATAAGCTTTGTTTCAGCCGGTATGGTTGAACTTGATGACACAAAATTTAATGAAGTAATTATTTAAATTCAAAAAATATATATAATATATAAGAAAAATATATTTTAATAAAAATAACAGTAATAATAATAAAATAACATTTATGATATTATTATTATTATTATTGTATCATTATTAATATAACTTGAAGAAAAAAAAAAAGTATTTTTACTTGATAAATTTGATAAATATTAACAATTATTTTTTTTTATTAAAAAAAATAGTTAATTGGTGGTGATGTACCAATTTTAGTTGAATTTTATGCTCCATGGTGCGGTCACTGTAAAGTATATATTATGATATACATATTAATAATTAAATTGTAGTTAAAACATATTAATAATTTTAATTTTTTTTTATTTTACTTTACTTTTTTATACTTTTTTTTATACTTTTTATTTCTTTTTTTTATTTTTTCGTTTTTTTCTATATAATATGAAATTATAGAATTTAAAACCAACTTATGATTTAGTTGCTGAAGCCTACGAACATGTTAAGGAAAAAGTTTACATTTCCAAAATTGATGGTGATAAATACAAGGAACTTGCAAAATCTCAAGGAGTTAAAAGTTATCCAGTTAGTATTATATTATAAAAATATCTATTTAATGATATTTTATATTCTATTTACTAAAAAAAAAAACAAAATGAAAAAACTCTTTTATATATTATTACTCTTTTCTTTTTTTTTTTTTTTATTAAATATATAATTAATATATGATAAAATAAAAATTAATATCCCGAAAAAAGACTATCAAATTATATATGCCACAAGATAAAAAAGGTATTCTTTATGATAAAGAAAGAAGTTTAGAAGAATTTGTTAAATTTATTGATGAAAAAACAGGTCTTATCGGTAAACCAAAGTCAATTAGAAGTTATGTTGTTGAACTTGATGAAAGTAACTTTGATGAAGTTGTTGGTGATCCAAAGAATCATGTTATGGTAATATATATTTAAATAATTTAATATCCTAGAAAATAATATATATATATATTTTATTATTATTATTATTTATATATATTTATATATTTATATATTTGTTTTTGATTTTTAACAAAAAAAAAAAAAATTTTTTTAACACTATTTAATTATTTCATATATATTTCTATTCATAATAGGTTCTTTTCTATGCTCCATGGTGTGGTCATTGTAAAAAATTACAACCAACTTATGAAAAAGTTGCTAAGGATTTCCATAAAGAAAAGAATGTTATTATTGCTAGAGTTGATGCTACTGCTAATGTTGATTTAGGTACAAGGTAAAATAATCAAAAATAATAACAAAATTAATAATAATAATTAAAATAAAAATAATAAATAATAAAAAAATAATATATAATGAATGTTAAAATATTTTTTTTTTTATATATTAAAATTATTATTAAAATTATTTATTCATTTATATTTTATTTATATATAATTAATCAAAAAGATACCTCATTGGTAGTTTCCCAGTAAGTATCTTTTTTTTCTTTTTTTTATTTAGTTCTTCGAAATAAAATAATTATAATTTTTAAATCTAATTTCACTTAATTAGTTATATTCAAAAATTTATTCATTTTATGTTTAAATCATTAGACTATTTACTTTTTCGAAGCTAATAAACGTAATTCTAACCCAGAACCTTATGATAACGGTGTTGAAGAAGCTGTAAGTTTATTAAAAAAAAAAAAAAAAAAAAAAAAGAAAAAAATAAAAATAAATAAATAAAGATTATAGATATATTTATTTAATTTTATTATGATATTATTATTATTATTAGGATTTCGTTAGATACCTTAATGATAAATGTGACACTTTCCGTACTGTAGGTGGTGGTTTAAATAACGGAGTAAGTTAAAATTGAGAAAATAATAATAATAATTAAATTAAATAATGATTTCTATAATTTATTATATAAAATATATATATATATTTATATTTAACTATTTTGAATATATATATATATATATATTTATTTATTTAATAAATAAATATAGGCTGGTAGAGATTATGATATGGATAAAATGGTCAAAAAATATGTTTTAAGTAATAACCCTGTTCAAAGAGGTGATTTACTCAACTATATGCGTATATTTTCTTTAGATAAAAAGAACAGGTATTTATTTATTTATTTATTTATTTAATAACACTTTTATTTGAATTTTTTTTTTATTTGGTTATTTTTTTTTTATTATATATAAATATTATTAATTATATGTAATATCATATTTATTAATTCTATATATCATATAATATTTATTATTTTGTATTATATTATATATATATAATAATATATAATATTATATAATATGAATAGTTCTACTAAATTCTATTACAAGATCATTCAAAAAATTACTGATGATAGAGATTTTATTTTCAGAGAATGTGAACGTGTAGAAAAAATTCTTAAAACTCTTAATGTTGATGATCAATTTTATGATAATTTCAAGACCAGATTAAATATTTTAGAAGTTTTCAGAGGTGCTACCTTAGAAGCTATTGAAGAAGAAAAAGCAGCTGCCGCTGCTAATACTAGTAAACTTCGTCCAAATGGTGAATTATAGATTCCCTATCTTTTTCATTCTCTCACTTTTTTTTTTTTTTACTGGATAAATAAAAAATAAAAGTAAAAAATAAAAAATAAAAAATAAAAAAATAAAAAATTAAAAAATACAAAATAAAATAAAAATAAAAATAAAAAATAAAAATAAAAATATATTATTTTAAAATAGAAAATTATGTAATAAAAAACAATATCAATAAATAAATAAAAAAAAAAAGAAATAAAAAAAAAATAAAAAAAAAAAAAAAGAAATAAAAAAAAATCATAATCTACATTTGAGAAATGTAAACTTTTGTTAGAAAAATATAAAATTTGCCATATATATATATTTTTTTTAGATATAATATTAATTTTTTAATTATTTATTTATTTATTTATTTTTTAATTTTTTATTTATTTATTTATTTATTATTATTAGTATATATTTGATAATAAAAAAAAAATACAATCCTTTTTGTTTTTATACAGATTATTATTAGAATTTCTATATTTTTATTCTACAAGAAAGAAAAAAAGCAAAGAAAAAGAAAAAAAAAAATTAATAAGAATAAAATATAACCTTTTCTCTATTCTATTTATAAAGAAATTTTTTTTCTTCTTTTCAAATTTATATTTTTTATGTGTAATAATTTTTGATAAAATTTAATTTTTTTTTTTTTCTTTTTTTTTTTTTTTTTTTTTTTAACATTGAAATTATTACAATTTCAAAACCATTCATATCCATCATTTGTTTGACAATATAAGAAACAGAAAATTAATTATAGGTTTTTCCTTTTATTTTTATTTTTATTTTTTTTTTTATATTGACATTATAACAATTTCAAAACCATCATATCCATCATTTGTTTGACAATAAAAGAAACAGAAAATTAATTACTGGTTTTTATTTTTATTGTTATTTTTTTTTTTACTTTGTGATGAAAAAAGATTAATAGTAATAGTAATAAAATAAAAATAAATTTTAATTAAAATCATTAAATCTTGGTACTTTTTCTTTTTTCTCGTTTATAATGTCCTTTACATGACCTAAGAATAACTTTTTCTCCATCTACTCCATAGACTAATCGATCTTTTTTATTTATTCTCCTAGAATATAATCCACCCATATCTTTTGATAAACATTCTACTTGTCCACCACCTCCTTCAAATGGATTACGTCGAATATCATTAATTAACATTTTTACCTTACTAGAATTATTATCATCCAAAAGATTTAAATCTTTTTCAAAGTTTTTATCCCTAACAATTTCCCATTCATTTAATAAAACTGGTTTCTCTACGTCTTCCTCCAACGAATTATTAGGCTCACTAATTTTTTTTTCCAAGATTTTTTTAATAGAGGTATAATTACTGGATTTACGACCTATTCCATTTAAAATATCTAAAGCAGTCTTACCAAATTTATCTTTAATAGCAACTTTAGCTCCATTCTTAATTAATAATTTTACTATACAAATATGACCACCTTCTGTTGCTTCCATTAATGCTGTTCTTTTATAATGATTAGAGGAATTAATACCTATTTTGTTACGTAATAATACATCAACAACCCTAAAACATCCATTTTTTGCTGCTCTAATTAATGCATTATTCCCATTAGTATCTTTAAATTTAAGATCTGCTTTATATTCTAAAAGTAATTTTACCATGTCCAAATTTCCCTTTTCAGAGGCAATGATCAAACCAGTATCACCTTTTTTATTCACCATATTAACATTAACAGGTTTATTATTATCCATTGTATTCGTTTCCAATAACAAATCTATTTCATCAATATTTCCTTGAGAAACGGCCTTGAAAAATCTTTCCTCCTTTTCTTTAATTGAAAGATGCTTAATTTCTTCTTTGAGGGATTCATATTGTTGACTTTGTAAAATTTCTTCCTTAACAGGTTCATATTTTTGATCTTTTAAAATTTCTTCCTTAACAGGTTCAATACGTTGATAATGTAAAACTTCCTCCTTCTTCACTGGATCTGTCCATTGACTTAAGGCAATCATTTTGAATAAGATTAATCTAACAATCTTCATTCTACCTCTTCTATGAGCAAAAGTTAAAGCTGTATCACCATAAATATTAACAACATCTAAATCAATACCTGGTTGATTTAATAATATCTCAACAAGTCTTGCACTTCCTTCATCAACAGCCATCATTAATGGTGAAATTCCATAGATATTATTACTATCATTTATATCTGCTCCATGTTTCAATAATAATTCAACCATATTTTCACATCCATAATCAATAGCACACATTAATTGATTAAATCCTTGTGAATTCTTTTTATTTATATCAGCACCACGTTCAATTAATAATTCAACAATTTCTTCATGACCATTTATTACTGCTAAGAATAAATAATAATTTCCATCAAAATCAAGAGTTTCATCAATAGGATATTTAATATCTAGATGATTATCTTCTATATAATTCAATAACAATTTTACTATTTCTTTTTGTCCATTATATATTGCACATAGCATGGCATCCATGGCCAAAATATCAGGACCTTCAATAGCAATAGTAATATCAGTAGTTGGATGATTTAATAGTAGTTGGACCACTTCATGAAATCCTTTGCATGCTGCATACATCAAGGAGGTAAATCCTTCACAATTTTGTATATTAACATTAATATTTTTATGTTCCAGAAACAGTTTGACAATATCTTTATAACCCTTTGATGCTGCATACATTAACGCTGTAAAACCATCATTATTTTGATCATTAATATGAATATTTTTTTGTTTCAATAACATTTCAACAATTTCTTTATGACCTAACATTGCTGCTTGAATTAATGCAGTACTTTTATTTCGACTTTGTATATTAATATTGATATTTGGATGTTTTAATAATGATCTAGCTATTTCCTTATGATTTTTCTCAGCTACAAACATCAAAGCTGTTCCTCCTTCATTCGTTTTAGCATTAACATTAATTCTAGGTTGTTTTAACAATAAATCAACCACTTTATTAAAACCATTTTGTGCTGCCCACATCAATGCTGTATATCCTATAATATCTTGGTGGTTTATATCAATATTAGGTTGTTTTAATAAAATTTTCACCGTTTCATAATGACCCTTCTCTGCCGCATATATCAGTGCTGTACATCCCTCATTATCTTTAATATTAATATTGATATTTTTATGAAGTAAGAGTCATTGATGAATTTTTTCATGTTGTCCATTCTTTGCTGCATTGATTAATTCTGGAGTATGATTTTCTAATAATTTTTCTATTTTATCATACCCTTTCGATGAGGCATAATTACATGCAGTGATTCCATCTTTGAGTACATCTCCGATTTCTGGATTTTTCCGTAGTTCTATGATTCCCATCTTATTTTTAATACCGATGTCGAGATTATAATGTTTTAGTAGTGATTTAACAGCATCCTCATTTCCTTTATCCACGGCACGCATCAATGCGGTACTTCCACCTAAATCTCTTTTATTAACATCGATATCAGGATGTTCCAATAACAAATCAATAACTTTACAATGATTATTTCTTGCTGCTAATATTAATGCTGTAACACCATTATTACCTTGTATATTAACATCAATATCAGGTTGTTTTAACAATAATTTAATTACATCTTCTTTTCCATTTTCTGCTGCACATATTAATGCTGTAAGTCCAAGATTATCTCGGATATTAATATTAATATTTGGTTGTTTCAATAATAATTTAACTATATCTTTACGTCCAAATTCTGATGCAAAAATTAATGGATAAATATCGAATGTTTCTGTAGGATTTGGATTTTTCATTTTTGAGTTAATATTAACATATTTATTTTCTAACATAGATTCTATCCTTTTGATATATTCTGTCCCTTTTATATTACTGAGATATACGGCTTCTACAAATTTTTTACTGGCATTTTCTATACATTCTTGAAGATATTTAAGTTTTTTACTTACCTCCTTTTTTGAATTATTTTTTGTTAACTCTATATTAGCATCATTTTTTAACAACAAAATCATTTTATCCTCATCACCCATATCTTCTGCTATTGATAATGCTGTATATCCAAAATCATCTTTATAATTAATATCAATAAGTTTGTTTCCTTTGGCATCTTTTGCCTTTAAAACTCGTTGCAATACTTCATTATTAGAATATAATACTGCACATTTCAAAATCATCCATCCATATGGATTTTTCTGATAACTTTGGAGCATATCTATTTACTTTATAAACAAAAAAAAAATTTTTTTTTTTTTTTGATATTGTATAGATATCAATATAATTGTTCGTTTAAAACTATAATATCAATAAATATTTTGAAACCGTTAATATTAAGAAAAAAAAGTTTTAATAATGAGGTATATTATTAATATTATTTATATAATAAACAAAAAGAATAAAATAAAAATAAAAATAAAATAAAATAAAATAAAAAAAAAGAAAATAAAAGAAGTAATATATTATGTAAATAACTTAATTTAACTTATAATAAAACTGTATTTTCTTAATATATTTTGATTTGATTTTGATATATTTAATTTAATTAAAATATATTATAATAAATATAACTATATTAAGAAAATTAAATATATCAAAATCAAACTTTATAAAAGTTTATATGTTATGTCCAAAATTATATTAATAATAAAAATACAAAAAAAATTTTTTTTCGATTTCTATCTTTTTTTAAAAACAAATTATATTTATTCATATATTTATTTATTTATTTATTCATATATTTATTTATTTATTTTATTTTATTTGTTATACACTAGCCATCCAATAATAATCCAAACTTAGAATGATAATTAAACAAACAAACAAATAACTAATTAATAACTAAAATTTGATAGAAATAAATCTTTATTAAATTATGAAATAAAAGTAATATAAGTAATATAAGTAAATATTAACAGATTTTTTTTTTAAGATTTTAATTTATAATCATGCATGGCTATATACAATTAAAAAAAATTCATATTATATTATATTATATTATATTATATTATATTATATATTTCTATATATAGTATTTTCTTTATTTTCTTTTGATAAAATATAACTAACTATTTATTCTAAATTCTAAATTCGAACCATTAACCTAACAATAACAATAAAAATGATGAAGCTATAAATATAATGTAATAATAATAATAATAATAATATTAATAATAAATATGAAATACATACATACATACTTACATACAAACAAACATACAACTTACTTCTACATCGATGATGTAGAAGTAAGTTGAATAATACTTATGAAACATTTAGAATTTAAGATTTTTTAAATGTATATGCAAAAAGAAAAAAAAAAAGAAAAGAAATTAAAAAATATATATTTGTATTATATATAATAATAATATATATTTTTATATTATATATTATATATTTTATATTATATTTTATATATAATTAAAAAATAAAATTGGTATAAAAAAAAAAGAGGTAAAAAGAAAAAAGAGGTAAAAAGAAAAAAGAAAAAAGAAAAAAAAAAGATGATTTTATTATGGAACAGGAAATACCGAAAAAAAACATTAAAAACTTTAATTATTATAAAAAGAACGAAAACAAATTTTATTTGAATAAATTACGAAACCAAATAAAAAAACATTGCATACATAATAGAGTTTCTTTTATATATAAAAAATATTTAATTTAATTTATTTATTTATTTATTTATTATTAGATTTATTTATTTAATTTATTTATTTAATTTATTTATTTAATTTATTTCATTTATTTATTTAATAATATATTATATTTTAGAGAATGAATAAATTACATGAACATGAAAATGAACTAATTTTTTTTTTTACTATTTTTTCTTATTTATATCTTTTTCAAGTTAAATGAAATATATTATTAAATTTGTATATATTTTCATTGTCATATTCATGAAATATAATAAAACTTTCACCATTTTTTTTTGTATTTAATCCAAGTTGTTCATGTAAAAGTTTCCATTTTCACAGACATTAACTAAATAAATATGACTTAGAATTATAATAATTATTATTCCAAATAATTTTATCCTTCTTTATCGAAATTTAAATTGATTGATTCAAGTCAGAAATAGAAATTGAAATATTATTTTTATAATAGTTAATCAAATTTTAAAATAAATTCCCTTAAATTAAAAAAATTTTTATATAATTAAGAACAATATCTAATAATTTCGTAATTATCTTCTTTTAATAATTATTTTTTCGAAGTTAAAAGTTATATATTAAAGTATTAAAGTATTTATAAAAATTTTCAAATAAAAATTATAATTTTTATTGTAATTTTTCAAAAGTAAGTAAATAATTATTATATAATTTTAAAATAACAACTTTATTTCTATTATTCTTTATTTAATTTTCTTTCCTTTTAATATTATTTTTATTATTGATGTATGAATTAATTTGAATAAATTTGATATTCATACATTAAATTTTTTAATTTAATTTTATTATTTTATTTTTTATTTTTTATTTTTATTTTTATTATATTATATAACATTATATTAAAAACTTATTATTATTGTTATTATTAAGCATTTTTCTTTTCACAATATATAAATTAAAATTGAAATAACAAGTTTTTTTTTTTTTTTTCTTCATTCTTTTTTTTTATTTTTTTTTATTTAATATTCAATTAATATATTTGCTATATTTTGTTTTAAATATTTCATATATTATATTTCCTACTGGGTTGTACATGATATACTGGTGTTTTATCTTTTCCAATTTACTTATATATAAATTTACTCCAAGTTCAATTAAATATTATAATATAATTTTTATTATATTTTATTTTATTTTTCTATTTAGACATGTATTAAATCACAGTGTTCCTATATGTAGTTATTATAATTATATCTATATAAAAATAAAATAACAAAAATATATGGTATTATGTATCATTATCATTTCATTATTATATAAAATCATTTTTTTTTCAATAGCTTATACTCCTTACTGAAGCAATTTCAATCCCTTGGATTAAATTGGTTCGTGTACTTTCATCTTTTACTCGAAAAATTTGAAAATAACTTA
>MCFG01000018.1:120000-267500 GCA_002104895.1 Anaeromyces robustus | reverse complement strand
GCCATCTTTTCTTCTTTTTTTTTTTTTTAATTATAATATACAATATTTGAAGTAAAAAATAATTAATTTTTATACCAATAAAGATTAATGGATATTACAATAAATTATATAACATTACATTTTAATTTTTTTTTAAGGATAAAAAAGGATACTTTTTTTATTTTTTTTCTTGTTAGTTAATTAAGAAATAAATTATAAAGATCAAATATTAAAATTGCAAATTGAAAAACCAACCATTTTTAACATACAAATAAATAAATAAATAAAACTAATATATAAATAAATGAATTAATAAATATAAATAAATAAATGAATTAATAAATATAAGTAAATAAATAAATGAATTAATAAATATAAGTAAATAAATAAATGAATTAATAAATATAAATAAATAAATGAATTAATAAATATAAGTAAATAAATAATTATATTAAGAAATATCAAAAAAAAATTTTTTTTTTAATATAAGTTTTATAATTAAAAAAATAAAAAAAATATAATAAAAAAAAAACACCCCCTTTTTTTTTTAAATTATTAATTATTATATTTAATTTATATATATAAAAATATAAACTTTAAAAATAAATATTTTTATTTTATTTCTGTTTTATTATTATTATTATTATTAATAATAATCCTTTTCTGTGTAATGTGAAATGTATGAGATGATTAATATTGTATACATCATTACAAAATGTAATTTTTACCTATTAGACTTTAAACCTATTTGATTATATTTATTTCAATTATTTTTACATAATAAAACAACTTAAAAAAAAAAAAAAAAACAATAATAAATCAATAATAATAAAATTTACTTTATTTTTTCATTTATGTTTTATGTTTTAACAAGCATAAATTTATTGGTTTAATAATTCTGATTCAAAATATTATTATTTATTATTAATAACCAGTGTTGTCATTACAATGAATCATTATTACTATTATTATTATTTTAAATAATGGTATTTTTATATTTACTTTGATGTAAGATTTAATTTGATGTAAGATGTATTGTAATTAAAATATAGAAAAAAATAAAACAGAATCTTTAAATAATAATAATAATAATAATAAAAAAAAACATAATTTTTAACAAATTAACCATAGCCATTACAATAATAAAACATTTTTGAGTTAAGTAAAAGTAAAAAATTACAAATATTTTTTATTATTTCATTTATTTCCATTAATTTCATTTCAACAAGAAAAAAAAATGAAAAAAAAAATAATATAAAATAAATCATTAAAATCATTAAAATCATTAAAATCATTCCTTTAATGACTTTGTATATGAAACATAAAAAAAAAAAAAAAAATAAAAATAAAAAGTTAAAAAAATTTTTTTATATTATTTAAAGATGACTGACCGACCGTTTTTTGCTTTTTTTTTTTTTTTTTACCTTTTTTTTTTTTGAATATAAAGATAAAATATTATATAATAATATAATGTAACCATATATTATCTATAATTATAATATATTGCATTATATTGTGTATTTTAAAAATTCTTTTGGTGAATTGTAAAATTAAAAAACTGTTAAAAAAAAAAAAATTTTTTTTTCTGTGTATATAAAATAAAATTAAAAAATTTTTTTTTTTTTTTTTTTTAATGGCACACAATTTGTATGTCACTTTTATTGAATTTAAATATTAAAATACATGAATCATAAAAAAACACATAATGAAAAAAAATGATACTAAAAAAAATAAAAAAAAAAAAAAAAAAAAAAAAATAAAAAAAAAAATTAAAAAAAATAAAAAAAATTAAAAAATTACAAATACAAATACAATTACAATTACAATCTAATACAATGTATTAATGTATTATAAATACATTTTATGAAAAAAAAAAAAAAAAAAAAAAAAATAGAAATTTTGTGTAAATTCAATTTTGTCAAATTTTATTAGTATTAATAATTATGAAAAGTAAGAAGTCAAGTTCAAAAAAAAAAAAAAAAATAAAAAAGAATTATTACTATAGATAAATACCTTTTTATTCATTTAAATTAAATAATTCATTAAAAGTAATGATATTTAATTATTAAGTAATTTAATTTTTTAAATTATGAATTATTGTGCAAATTATCATCATTAGTTTATTTTTCTATAATAATTTTTATCATACTCATTATTATTATTCCTTATTAAATAATATTAAAGTAATTATTAATAGAATATCATTTAATCATATATACTAATTATTAAATTTATATTATTGATTACTATTATGTCCTAAAAGTAATATTAATTCATATCATTATCATTAAATAATAATAACAACAATAGTATTAACATTAAACTAAACAGTCTCTATGAAATATAATTTTTTTTTATTATTACTAGAAATTATTTAATATGATATAATATTATTTAAATTATTTGGTGTAATTCTTTTATAATAATAATAATTAATAATAATAACAGTTAATAATAATAATAATAGTTAATAATAATAATAGTTATTAATAATATTTAAATAAAATAATTAATATTTAATTAAATCTATAATATTAATATTTTATATATATAAAGAATTTGTATTTTAACTATTATTTATTATTAATTATTAACTATTATTTATTAACTGTTATTATTATTATTATTATTAACATTATTAATTATTAATTAATATTTTTATTATTATTTAATATTTTTATTATTATTATTATTATTAAATAAATTTAATAAAAGAATTTTTTTAATTATTTATTTCAAAACATTTATTATTATATATACATTTATGACAATTTAATTTAATAAATATATTACAATAAATATGATAATATATTATATTATATATTTTAATGTATTGAATTATATTAATGAATAATTTATATTTATTAAAGTTTTGTTTTAAAGTTTTTTTATTATTCTTCTTTGAATATTCTATAGTAGAATTATAATTTAAAATTTTTTTATCATTTTTAATATTAAAAAAAAAAAAAGCTATATTTATAATAATTATTATTTTTTCTTAATACTTAACTTTTCATATGTTTTAAAAAAATAATCATTATTAATTGTAACTTAACTATTATTAAGTATAACTAATTATTAATTATTATATATTTTAATATTATAATTTTAAAGATTGAGATTTTATTCTATTCCTAATTTTAAATAATAATAAATTTGTTTGATATTATGATATTTATAAAACATCAAACATAAATGAAATGATAACTAATATTTTATCTTTTTTAAGGAGTCGTTAATTAAAAAAAAAATGTGACTCAGTTTTAATTCAAAAGATGTAATTATTTTAAAAATATTATCATTCTCAATAATCATCATCTATAATAATACTTTTTATAATTTCTCTCAATAATGTTTGATATTACAATATAATAGAAATATTTATTTATATCATTTAATTTTAGTTTTTTTTTATTTTATATTTTCTCAATAATTTTACAATACAATAGAATTATTTATTTATATCATTTAATTTTTTTTCAATAATTATATATTCATATTTTATTATTATTTCTTTTTTCTTTCTCTGAAATGTCAAATTATAAAACTTTAATATAAAATATATACTAATATAAAAGAGCATTTATTTTATGCAAATGTAATAATTAAACCCATGCATATAAAAATTAATTAACTGATTTTGACTGACTGACTGACTGAATAATAGTAATTAAAAAAAAAAAAACGTTTTAATAATAATTTTTAACTTTATTTGAATTTTCTGTCAAATGTTTTTTTTTTCTATTTGAATTTTCTGTCAAAGTTTTTTTTTTTTTTTTTTATGTTATTTAAAGTAATTTTCTTTTTTCTTTTTTTTTTTTTTTCAGCATAGTACAGAAATGCAAATTAATGTAAATGTTATAAATAATTTTATGTATTTTATATTTTATATTTTATCTGGTGAAAATTTTTTACTTTATTATTATTTATTTATGTATGTACAATATTATATATTATAATATATATTATAATATAAATGGTATATATATTAATTTATTATAATAGTAATTATAAATATATAAATATATAAAGATGTTAAATAAATTAAAAGAGAATTAGAAATTAAAAATAAGAGGATTATGAAAAAAGGAGAAATACTATTTAACAATTATTAAAATTAAATTAAAAAATAAAATTGTACTTACAAATCTTTCTTATTATGGTGAATTTAATATAAAATATATTAATTAATTAAAAAAAAAAACACTTTAAATAAAAAGAAATAATGAAAATTAAATATTAAAAAAAAAAAAAAGAAAAAATTCATATTTTTTTTTATTATAGATTTTTAGAATAACTTTTTTTGTTTTTGTTTTTTTTATTTGTTATATTTATTTTATATTTATATTATTTTTTTCCTTTTTATGTTTAAAATATAATATATATTAAATATATAAGATATATAATAAGTTACATATATTATTTAAATATATAAATATATTACATTATTAGTAGAATGAATAAATTATATGACATTAAATTGTGTTTTTTAATTTTTATTATATATATAATATAATAAAATATTTAAATTCAATTAATTATTATTATATATTATTATATAATAATAAATGTATCACCATTTTTAATATTCTAAAATAATAATTAGTTTATTTTAGTGTTTTTTTATTATTTAGTTTATTTTAGTGTTTTTTTATTATTATTATTTAATAATAAACTAATTTTTTTATTAAACGATTTATTATTATTAATAATATTATTATTATTTATTATTTAATTATTAAAAACATAACTAAACATAACAAAATCTAACAACAACAACAAAAAAAAGCTTTAGTGATCATGTTTTTTATTTTTATAATGATTAAACTTTTAAGAAATTTATGTTGTTAAAATAGAAATGAATTATATGGAGAGAGATTGACAAAATAAGAACTAAAAATTAAATTAAAACTAAAATTAAAATTAAAATTAAAAAATGAAATAAAATAAGATATAATAAAATAAGATAAATAAAATGACAATTTTTATAATTATTCATGTGTGTATGTTATATGAATGGTTATTCTTAACCTATCCTTAATACACCTAATTTTTATTGAACAATACTTTATGTAATTAATTTTTTTTTTATATTTATGATTACTCCTAAATTATTTATTATTGTAAAAAAAAAAAAAAATTTTTTTTTGATAAATCATTAATTGTAAATGGACAAACCATAACGATATTTCTTGTCTTACGTTCAATATGATGACCTATAAGAATCATTATATCAAAATATTTATTATTGTAATTTAAAGCGGTAATTATAATTATTGTATTTGTATTTTAAATAAAATAACAACAACAAAAAGAAAAAAAGTAAAAAAAAAATTTATTATTATTATGAATTAATAAACTTTTTAAAATTAACTTTATTTTTTTTTATTTATATTTATATATATATATTTTTTAGCTGTAACATTTTTTTTTTAGTATTTTATAATAATCTACAACTTGTTATTTCATTGGTTTTTAGGGTTATAAAAAGGAATATAAAATTGTATTAATTTAAATAAAATTTAAATTCATTTTAATTACATGAGTATTATAAAAAAAAAAGTTTATTTTTTTTGATAATTAATTCCATGTTTTTTCTTTTTCTTTTCTTTTCTTTTCTTTTTTTATTTCATTTTTCCACATTTATTAAGAAAAAAAAAGTTTATTTTTATTCTGTTTAATACATTAATAAAATAAAAAAATAAAAAGATTATCCCAAAATAAAGATATATTTAAATTCAAATTCAAATTCAAATTCAAAAAAAGTACAATTATTATTATTATTATTATTATTTTATGACATTTAAATTATAATCACTAAACAATAATACAAAAAAAAAAAATAATAATAATAAAGTATTAATATTTGATAATTTGTAGAATATATAATGAATAGTGTATTATAATAAATTTAAATTAATATTAATATTATTTAATTAATATATATAATAAAAATTGTATTTGTAAAAAAGGGGTGTTAAAAAAAATTTTTTTTTTTTCAAATTATTGTTAAAAAATAAAATTGTATAAATATGTAATTATATATAATTATATAATTATTATATATAATAATTTTTTTTTAAAAAAAAAAAAAAAACTATTTATTAAATAGATTTGTTTTATAAGAGAAAATTTAATATAATTTAAAGTTTGAGTAATTTAATTATTTAATTAATGAATAGCACTATGTGAAACCTTAACCATAATGTGATTGGAGATAATAATTAAAAAAGCCTCATATTAATTAATAAAAATATAATAGAAATGAATGAATGAAAAGCAAAAAAAAAAAAAAAAATTTAAGAATGAAATAAACTAAAAAAAAAAAATAAAAAAACCAAAAAAAAAACAAAAAACAAAAAAACAAAAAAACAAAAAACAAAATTAACTTGAAAAAAATAGTTAAAAAAAAATTTTTTTTAATAGTAATTAATATGTAATATATAGTCATGTCATAATATATTTCAATAGTATAATATTTATAGTTTTATATATTAAATTTAATATATTATAATATAAATAATTAATTGAAAATAATATATTATATATTTATTATTTATATATTATTTTGTATATAAATAGTATATAATTGTAATAAATAAATAAATAATAAATTTAATATTATAAATAAAATTTTTTTTCTGTTGTTCTTTTTTTTTTTTCAAGCATAAAATATATTTTTAGTAGTGCAAAAAAGAAAAAAAGTTTTAAAGTTAATATTTTATTAATTATATAATAAAATCATAAAATAATAAAATAATATTATAAATTATTCTTCGATAAATAATAAATGATAAATAATAAATATTAATATTATCATAGATGAATTTTTTATAGTAAAGTTTTAGTTTTTATAAAATATAATTTGGTTTAAACTAAAAGAATCTAGTACAAAATTAATAATTCTATAGGTTAATCAAATGTTTTAATATATTTTATTTTATTTTGTCCTACCATCATTTCTATTTTTATATTTTTTTAATAATAATTTAATAAAATTATTTTATTATATCATATTATTATTATTATTATATCTTTTATTAACCATTATTATTAAAATGATAGATTTATTTATATATTTTATATCTATTTATTTATTTATTTATATATTTATTTATTAATATATATTTATATCTATTTATTTATATATTTTTATTTATTTACATTTTTATTTATTTATATATTTTTATTTATTTACATTTTTATTTATTTACGTTTTTATTTATTTATATTTATATTTATTTATTTATTTATTTATATTTAGATTTATTATTATTATTTATTTGTATATATTTATATATTTTTATTTAATATTTAATATTCTATTTGTAAAATTCTTTATATGAAAATTATTTAAATGAAAATAAATTTTAATAATTAAAAAATTAAAATAAATTGATTATAAACATAATATATTTATTTATAATGAAAATGTTTATATTATGCATATTCATGATAATTGATAATATATATGTAATATAAAACTAATATATTATAATATATTAATAATTTTTAACCATTTATTATAGATTTTATTGTGTAATATTGAAAATATTAAACATTTATAGATATTTAATTTATTTAAATTAAAAAATGAAAATTTTATAATAATATATAGTTTTGATAAATATTATATAATAATAATAATAAAAGCTTATTTTTTATACAATTTAAAACAATTTCATAAAAGAAATTTATAATAAATTTTATTATAATTTATTTTATAAAAACAAAATAAAAAAAATAATAAAATATAAAATATTTATAATCTAACCTTTTCATTTTAATTAAACCTATATATTATAATATATAATACAAATAATATTAATAAATTAATATATTACAAAATATATTATATTTATTAACCTTTTTATTAGATATTTATTTTAATGTTATACAAAGTCTTACATTATATTAATTTTTCTATTAACATATATTACTTTTATTATATATAATAAATATATATTTTATATATTTATAATATATTATAATATATTTTATTTATAATATAATATATATTTATAATATATTAATATATATTACCTTTTATCAACCTTAATTCTTTTATTTTAATAATAATTATATATATTTATTATATATAAAAAATATTGTATTTTTTAATAAAAACAACAAATAATAAAATAAATTAAATAAAATAAACAATATAGTTAAATTAATATATGTATTACAATATAATTAATATATATTACTTTATATTATATTCCTATATATTATTATATTATATAGAAGAAAAAAAAAAAGAGAGAAATAGAGGAAAAAAAAAAATCATATATAAAAATAAAAAATGTATAAAATTTTATTTTATTTTTTTTTATATATTTTAAAATAATTATAAAAAAAAAAAAAAAAAAAAAAAAAATTAATAATATAGAAGTACCTAATTCAATTAAACGAATTTAGTATTTAGAATTATTCTTTTTTTTTTACCAATCCTTTTAAACAATAAATTTAAAAAATATTAAAGGAGAAGAAGAAAAAAAAAGAATAAAAAAAAATAGGTTTTTTTATAAAAGATCCTAATATAATACATAATTAAAAATATATAAACAATAAAACAAAAAAAATTAAAAAAAAAAAAAAATACCAAATAAAAATATAATATTTACGATTCAATAAAACTATTTAAATAAAGTTTTACGATTCAAATATAATTTATAAAATAAAAAATAAACAATATAAAAATAGATAAAAAATCAAAATGAATTCCAAGAAATTTTTAGTTTTCTTATTATTAGTTGTATTATTATTCGCCGTTGTTAGAGCTGATAACGAGGTAAATATTTTAAAATATTTATGTATATATTGAAATATTTTTTATGTTTTGTAAAAGGTGTTTCTTTTTTTTTTAAAAGGAAAAAGATTGTAAATAAAAAAGCGGATTTAAAAGAGTTAAGAAAAAGATTGTAAATAAAAAACAATTTAAAAAAAAAGTAAAAATATTGTAAATAAAAAAAATTTAAATCAATTTTAATAAAATAAATAAAATAAAATATTTAAAAATAAATAAAAAATAAATATAAACATATTTTAAAATATAAAATTAATTTATGAAGTAAATAAAAATAAATATTAAAAAAATATTAGTATTTTGTAAAAAAAATAAACAATTTATTATAATATATTCATGGTTAAAAAAATAAATGTATTATTATTTATATAAAATAAAAAGTGAAATAAATGGAATAAATATATTATTAAAAATAAAAATATAAATAATAATTAAAAGATTGAAAAAGTTTGATATAAAAGTCTATATAAAAATGGCAATTAAAAAGAAATGTTATGAGTATTATTAATTAAACAATTTTTATAAAAATAAAATAGAAATAGTGTAATATTAACAAATTTGTTTTAATATTAAAATAGGATGATACAAAGGATGTAGATGTTGCAGATGAGGGAAATGATGTTCAAGAAAATGAAGAACCAGTTGAAAATAACGATGTAGCTGAACCAGAACAACAAGATGAACCAGAACCAGAACAACAAGAACCAGAACCACAACCAGAACCACAACCAGAACCAGAACCACAACCAGAACCAGAACCAGAACCAGTAAAAGAACCAGAACCAAAAAAGACAGAAAAATCAAAACCAACTACTTCTAAACCATCTCAATCAAAGGAAAGTCAAAACAAGACTCCAAGTAGCAGTAACAACAATAAGTCAGCTCCAGTTTCAAACAACAAGCCAGCTCCAGTTACAAACAACAATAAACCAGTTACCAATAACAATAATACTAAGCCAGCTCAATCAAACGCTGCCCCAGTAAACAAAGCTGCTCCAGTTAATAATGCTACCCCAGCTAATAACGCTGCCCCAGCTAACAAATCTGCTACCCCAGTTGCTTTCAAGGTAACTACTTCTTCCGCCGCTGTTCCAACTGCTGCTGCTGCTCAACAAGCTAATACAATTGCTCAAGGTTCTCCTTCTTCAAATATTAGTGCTGATGGTAATGTTAACAACAACAATAATGAAAAGGGTGGAAATAATATTCTTAAGGGTGTTGTTAGTGTAGCTGTTGTTGGTGCTGTTGTTGGTGTTGCTACTGTTGGTGTTCGTGCTTACAACAAAAAGAACAATGAAGATAATTCTCGTAGTGTTGAATTAGGAGATATTGAAGCTCAACCAATGAAGGATGACTTTAATAATACTAATTATGACAATGGTGATTACATGGCTCCAGAAGATTACAACCCATACAATATTATGAATGATGTTCCAAATGAACCATATGTTACTAACAACCCATATGAATACAAGCCAACTTATGATGAAAATGTTATTGATACTACTCCATTTAACAAGGTCGAAAATACTCAAGACAATTTCATGAGCAGAGAAAGTATTTTCTCCACTTCTGGTAATATTCCACAAATTGGTAATGATGTCTTTAACTTTGGTGATAACACTCAATTACCATACCAAGAACATCCAATTGAAAATTCTTACATTGAAGAACCAGTTACTAATGAAATTAAGATTGAAAATTATGAAGCTCCAAACTCTCAAATGCCAACTCTTGTTCCAGTTCAACCAGAAATTGTTATTACTCAACCAGATGAAGAACCAGCTCAAGAAGGTTACAAGCAAATTGTTCCAACTGTCGCTCAAATGGAAATTATTGAAACTCCAGATTTCAATAATATGACTACTTCTATGATTGAAGACCATATTAACAACATGGACTTAGAACAATTAGCTAACACTGAAACTCAACAAGATGAACCAGATGGTGGTTATAAGCAAATTGTTCCAGATATTCAAGAAGCTGTTATTGAAACTTTTGACGTCGATGATGACGAAGAAGAAGATCCAGATATGTCAGTTGTTGATAACATTACTGATACCTACAGAGCTGCTTTAAGAGCTACTTACTGCTCAACCAATGATGACAACCGTTTCAGTTACAGAACTGTAGACAGTGATCACTCTCTTTTACACACTATGAGAGAAAATGGTGAATGGTAAATTAAATAAATTAAATCAAATCAAATCAAATCAAATAAATAAATAAATTTAAAAAGATTATTATTATAAATAAAAATTAGGATATCTTCACTTATAAATAAATAATAAATAAAATAAAAAAAAGTAAGATCCCTATTTATAAAATAAAAAGTATAAAATATAAATATATATAAAGAAATTTATCAAAAAATGAAAAAAAAAAAGATTAAAAAAAAAAAAAAAAGAAACAAAATTTAAAAAAAAAAAAAAAAAAAAAAATAGAATAAAAATATTAATTATTATTAATTATTAATATTTTTTTAAAAGAGTTGCTCCATCTTAAAAATATATATATAGAATTTTTTTTTTTTTTTAAATTTTTTTTTTTTTTTTAATCAAAAAAAAAAAAATTTTTTTTTTCTAATTTGATATATTATTATTAATATATAAAATAAATAAAAAAAAAGTAACAAAAAAGGAATAAAAAATAAAACTTTTTCTTTTTTTTTATTTTTAATTTTAAAAATATAAAGCCTCTTTTTTATTTTCTAAAAAAAAATATTAATAAATAATTGTAAAAATAATAATAATAAAAAATATTATTCATAAAAAATAAAAAAGAAAAAAAAAAAAAAAACTTTTTTGAAATCTTTTTTATTTTTTTTTTTAATTTATTTTTTTTTTAATTTATGGTAAAAAATAAAAAGAAAGAAAGAAAAAAAGTTTTTAAAAATTTTTATATATTCTTTTTTCTTTTTTATGTTATAATATAATATAAAAAATAATATATTTTAAAAACAAAAAATTCATAAGAAAAATCATTTATTTTTTTTAGTATTTAGTATTATTTATATAGTTTTTTTTCTTTTCTTTTCTTTTCTTTTCTTTTTGTTTATTATTATTAAAATTATAATATAAGTTTTAGTTATAATAATATATATATTTTTAATTATTTTACTTTTTTAAAAAGTATATGAATCAAAAAAGAAAAAAGAAAAAAGAAAAAAAAAAAGAAAAAAAAAAAATAATATTAATAAAAATAAAATGATTTTGAATTTATGAATTAAAAGAAATATAAAATATAAATTTTTAATTTTATTATTATTTTAATCAAAGTAAAGTATAAATGAATAAATAAAAAAACAAAAAAACAAAAAAACAAACAAACAAACAAACAAACAAAAAACAAACTTAAAAATTAAAAAGCTAAAAACTAAAAACAAAAAATAAAACAGAACAATACAGAACAAAAAAAAAAAAAACAAAAAAACAAAAAATAAAAACAAATAAATAACAACAACAATAAAATAAAAAAAAAAAAAAAGAAAAAGAAAAAAGAAAAATGAAAAAAAAATCGAAGGAAAACAGAAGTAATAATGAAAAAATAAAAAAAAAAGTGAAATGAATACATAATATTTATAAATAATATATTTTGCTATTTTTTTTTTTTTATACTGTTTTTCTTGTTTTTTCACTTATTTTCTTCCTTTTATTTTTAATTTTTTTTTCTTCTTTTTTTTTTTTTTTTATAATTTTCTTTTATAATTTTCTTTTAATAGAAAGAAAAAAAAAAAGGAAAAAAAAAAAAAAAAAAAAAAAAAGAAAGAAAAGAAAAAAAAAACAAATCATTTACTTTTTTTTTCTTTATTTATTTATCTTTTTTTTTTATAATTTATTATAAAACACATAAATAATTCCATCATTTTTTTTTATATTTAATCATCATATTTTAATTTAATATAATTAATATAATTAAAAAAAAGAAAAAAGAAAAGAAAGAAAGAAAAAGAGAGAAAAAAAAAAATTAGAGAGAAAAATAAATATTTTTTTTTCTTTATTTTTTTTCATTATTTTCTTTTTTCTTTTATAACCATTTTTATATATATTTATATTTTTTTAAAATTTCAATTTTTATTAATAAAAAAATAAATAAATAAATAAATCAATAAAAATAAAATAATAATAATCAAAAACAAAAACAAAACAAAACAAAACAAATTAAAACAAATTATAATTATAATTAGGTATTAAATAATAATAATAATAAATAAAATAATAATAATAATAATAATAATATTAAATAATCTATATAGTAATTAAAAAATAAAAAAATAAAAAAAAAAAAATAAAAAATAATAAAAAAGAGGATAAATTAAAGTTAAAAAAAAAAATTTTTTTTTTTTTATTTCCCCAACAATTTTTTTTTGTCCTAATTGTTTGTTAATTATATCTATTTCCATATCCATAGTTGATGGGATGACGTTTTTTTTGATATGCTTTATCTCTAATTCATCGAGGTGTTCGACAAGGTTTGTCCTCTTTCACTAATTCTTTTTTTTTTTTTAATCTTTTTTTTTTTTAATAATATTTTAAATAATGGTGAAAATCTCAGTGTTGGGTGGTGTTAAAAATTGGTGATAAACATGGCTGTGGTGGTCTGTGGTGGTTTTATTTGTGTTGATGAACAATCGTCCTAATAGCCCCTTCTGAAAAAAGTTATTTTTTTATTCCTTTTTTGTTACTTTTTTTTTATTTATTTTAAAAAGAGTTTTAAAATGGGGCTGATATCTAAATGAAATGTTTTACACGAAATTATGAAAACGAGATGAAATGTAGATTTCAAAATATTTTATTAAACTTAGTTCTATTATTTTATTATTACATGTATACATATTTTATAATTACATATAAGTTATTACATAAAAATTTACTACATAAATTTTTATTGTACTACATAATAATACATTATGGATAATATATAAAATAATTCTATAATAATAAATATTATAATATCATAGCTATAAAGTATAATATTGAACTTTATTTCTAACAAAATGTCATTTGATATTCAAAAAATGTGCTACTATGGTTATCAAACTTATATATCTTTTTGGGGAACCTCTTGAAAATAATAAAAATATATTTATTAAAACTTGTATTACAGAAAAATTATTATTTTTTTTAGATTCAATGAAAATTAAAAATGATATTAATATTGCTAATAATAGATATTATAATTTAAATTTTACTGACAACTACATTTTAGCTCCTGTTTATAATAATAAAGTCAATTTAAAAAACCAATGTATTACTATGACTCATACTCATATTAATAAGTTTATTCAAGATTATTTTTATTATAGAATTAATGATAAAGAAACTCCTGATGTAACAAATTTTTTAAATAATATTAAAATTAATAGATTTGTCTTTAGAACCTATTATTGATAAAATGTATATAAATGTAAAAAAAAAAAATCTTATTTTATGTCTATTTTTTTTTTTATTCATAATATTTTAAAAATAGACATAAATTTTATATTTTATGTCTATTTTCAAAATATTATGATAATAAAAATTAAAAAAAAAAAAAAAAAAAAAAAATTTTTTTATATATTAATTAATTAATTAATTATATATTAATATAATATTAGATATTATATTATATTATATTAATATATAGGATAAAAAAATTGTTATATAAATTTTATATATATATATATATTTCAATAATGGACGTAAAAAAAGTTTATATGTAATGTATAAATGATGTATTTATTTCTTAATTTTTTTTTTTTTTTCTTTTTTTCTTTTTTTTAAAAAAAATTTCTTTAAATTATTTTTTTTTATTTTAAAATTCTTTTTTAACCAATATAAATCAAAAAAAAAAAAAAAAATTCTTTTTTTTTTTTTTTTTTATCTTTTTTATTCTTTATGTAACGCAGGAGCGATGGAGTGTAAAACAGTGGACGGGAAGAATGTATCGGTCGCAAGATGCATATCGCGCGATAATCAATTCATAATGGTCTCCAGATGGGAGTTGGGGAACGTGTATGGTAGTGGAATGGAAAAATGCAAATGTCTATACATTGATTACAAAGGTACAGCAAGGAAATTTGAACAAAAAAGAAAGGAGGCTGATTTAACACAAGAAATGATGGATATATTTGAAACATTGCCTAATCTTGGCAAAAAACAACTATACAATTTGGAAGTATTAAATGTATGTAATTATCCTAATGAAAGGATTTGTTTGAAAATTCTACCAGATTCTATTGGGAATCTGGAGAATCTGAGAATTTTGAATTTGTCCTATAATGATCTCGAAACTCTACCGAAGTCCATTGGTAACTTGAAAAATCTGGAAGAATTGAATCTTTCTGAAAATAATAATTTTTCAGAATTACCAGACTCTATCGGAAATTTGGGAAATTTGCATACCTTGAGCCTTAAACATACGTACCTTAAATCATTTCCCGAGTCCTTGGGAAATTCAGAAAACTTAATGTCCCTATCTGTTTCGTGGTATAGGAGATATGATAGTTCGGATTACCAGTGCTGTGATGTTTTTAACGGATCCATGAAACATTGGTCATGCCCGACCATGGAATTTAACAGTGATATGAAGTCTGTGTCCCTTGATTTGAGTGGTAAGAACCTGAAACAAATTCCTCTTGGTGTGTATATGTTGAGTGAACAAGGTAGATGGCTGAATTATGGATGTAATAGTAGTAGTAACCGATATGTATATATTATACCAGCGTTAAAAGAACTTGATGTCAGTAATAACCAGCTCACAAAAATTCCACATTTGCTGAAAAAGTTAAACCAACTAGAAAAGCTGTATATACATAATAATCCTGATTTGAATCATCTACCTGATTTTTTGTGGGAGATGAGGAGTCTGAAAGAATTAAAAATAGACGGGAAATTAGTTAAATACCTTCCAAATAATGCACAGGTTTCTTTGAATGACAAAAATTTTGAGAATGTTGCTCTTGACCTCGCCCTGACCAAGAATAATAGGGGGAAAATGAGTGATGATCAACTGTCAAATAAGACGGGACCGTATACGGTGTATCTAAAAAAGTAGAACCCAGTTTTTCTTATTCCCCAGCGTAAGATTATTAAACAAGAGATATGTATTATTTTAAATAAAATTATCATAAATTATAGTCATCATTTTTCTTTTTTTTCTTTTTTTCTTGATATTAATTTCATTTTAATTAATATTAAAATTAAATAATATTTTAAACAATCTTATACTACAACCTATAATATATTATTTAATTAATTCACTTTTAGGAAAAAAAGAAGGAATAAAGAAGTAAAAAAAAAAAAAAAGATTACAAATTTGTTTATTATTTTTAACTATTTGAATAAATAAATAAATATTAAAATAAATAAATATTAAAATAAATAAATATTAAAATAAATAAATATTAAAATAAATAAATAAATAAATAAATAAATAAATAAATAAATAAATAAATAAATAAATAAATAAATAAATAAATAAATAAATAAATTTATAAATATTTTTATAAGTTGGGAAAATAAAATATATTTATATATATTATATTTTATATTCTCTCTCTAATTTTTTTTTTTTTTTTTTTTTTTTTTTATTAAGACCGTTGTCATTCATTTATCATTAATTATGAATATTGCTCGTTAAAAAAAGTTAATTTTTTTTATAATTAAAGTTTAGATAAGAAATATCTTTAATAATAATAATAATAATAATAATAAAGGTTTATTTAAAATTAAATTCTAATAAATATTTTATTTTTTTAATATTAACTTCTATAACATGGTAAAAGAAAAATAAAAATAAATTTAATATAAAAAAAAGTTTAACATACTTCTTTTTCATTTCATTTCATTTTAATTTTTACTTTAATCTCAATTTTTTTTGTTTTATTTATTAAAAGCGAAAAATAGGTATGTAAAGGTAAAGATAAAGAAAAAAAAGAAAAAAAGCTAATATATCTTTTTTATTAATAAGAATAAAAATAAAGTTTATTATTATTAATTTTATATATATTTTAATGTTGGACGAGGTATAAAAATTTTATAATTGAATCTTTTATTTTATTTTTTCTTATTTTATAACTTTTTTTTTTTTTATTTTAAAATTCTTTTTTAACTAATATAAATAAAAAAAATATTATTCTTTTTTTTTTTATCTTTTTTATTCTTTATGTAACACAGGAGCGATGGAGTTTAAATCATTGGACGGGAAGAATGTGTTGGTCGTCAGATTAATATCGCCCGATAATCAATTCATAACGGTCTCCAGATGGGAGTTGGGGAATATGTATAGTGATGGAATGGAAAAATGCTAATGTCTATACATTGATTACAAAGGTACATCAGATAAATTTGGACAAAAAGGAAAGGAAGATGATTTTACAACAGAAATGCAGAATATGCTTGAAACATTTGCCCAATCTTGGCGCAAAACATCTATATAATTTGGAAGTATTATATGTAATTAGTTATTATAGTGAATGGATTAGTTTGAAAATTCTGCCAGATTCTATTGGGAATCTGAAGAATCTGCGAATTTTGGATTTGTCCTATAATAGACTCAAGACTCTACCGAAGTCCATTGGTAACTTGAAAAATCTAAAAAAATTGAATCTTTCTGAAAATTTTGATTTTTCAGAATTACCAGACTCTATCGGAAATTTGGAAAACTTGCATACCTTGAGCCTTAAGAAAACGAATCTTGAATCATTGCCCGAGTCCTTGGGAAATTCAGAAAACTTAACGTCCCTATCTGTTTCGTGGCATATGGAATCTGTTAATTCGCATTACCAGTCTCGTGATGCTATTAACGAATCCTTGGAACATTGGTCATGTCCGGCCATAGAATTTGACGATGATATGAATTCTGTGTCCCTTGACTTAAGTGGTAAGAACCTGAAACAAATTCCTCTTGGTGTGTATATGTTGAGTGAAAAAAGGAAATGGAAATCTGGATACGGATATGTATATATTACACCAGGGTTAAAAGAACTTGATGTCAGTAATAACCAGCTCACAAAAATTCCACATTTACTGAATAAATTAGACCAACTAGAAAGGTTGTATATACATAATAATCCTGATTTGAATCATTTGCCCGATTTTTTGTGGAAGATGCGGAGCCTGAGAAAATTAAAAATAGACGGGAAATTAGTTAAATACCTCCCAAATAATGCGCAGGTTACTTTGGATGACATACATTTTAAGATTAAGGTGAAAATGAGTGATGATCAACTGTCAAATGAGACGGGACCGTATATGGTGTATCTAGGAAAATAGAACCCAGTTTTTCTTATTCCGCAGCGTAAGATTATTAAACAAGATTTATATGTATTATTTTAAATAAAATTATCATAAATTATTGTCATATCATTTTTCTTTTTTTCTTTTTTTCTTGATATTGATTTCATTTTAATTAATATTAAAATTAAATAAAATTTTAAACAATTTTATACTACAACCAATAATATATGATTTAATTAATTCATTTTTAGGAAAAAAAGAAGGAATGGAGAAGTAAAAAAAAAAAAAAAAAAGATTACAAATTTGTTTATTATTTTTAACTATTTGAATAAATAAATAAATATTAAAATAAATAAATAAATAAATAAATAAATAAATAAATAAATAAATAAATAAATAAATAAATTTATAAATATTTTTATAAGTTGGGAAAATAAAATATATTTATATATATTATATTTTATATTCTCTCTCTAATTTTTTTTTTTTTTTTTTTTTTTTTTTTTATTAAGACCGTTGTCATTCATTTATCATTAATTATGAATATTGCTCGTTAAAAAAAGTTAATTTTTTTTATAATTAAAGTTTAGATAAGAAATATCTTTAATAATAATAATAATAATAATAATAAAGGTTTATTTAAAATTAAATTCTAATAAATATTTTATTTTTTTAATATTAACTTCTATAACATGGTAAAAGAAAAATAAAAATAAATTTAATATAAAAAAAAGTTTAACATACTTCTTTTTCATTTCATTTCATTTTAATTTTTACTTTAATCTCAATTTTTTTTGTTTTATTTATTAAAAGCGAAAAATAGGTATGTAAAGGTAAAGATAAAGAAAAAAAAGAAAAAAAGCTAATATATCTTTTTTATTAATAAGAATAAAAATAAAGTTTATTATTATTAATTTTATATATATTTTAATGTTGGACGAGGTATAAAAATTTTATAATTGAATCTTTTATTTTATTTTTTCTTATTTTATAACTTTTTTTTTTTTTATTTTAAAATTCTTTTTTAACTAATATAAATAAAAAAAATATTATTCTTTTTTTTTTATCTTTTTTATTCTTTATGTAACACAGGAGCGATGGAGTTTAAATCATTGGACGGGAAGAATGTGTTGGTCGTCAGATTAATATAGCCCGATAATCAATTCATAACGGTCTCCAGATGGGAGTTGGGGAACGTGTATGGTGATGGAATGGAAAAATGCTAATGTCTATACATTGATTACAAAGGTACATCAGATAAATTTGGACAAAAAGGAAAGGAAGATGATTTTACAACAGAAATGCAGAATATGCTTGAAACATTGCCCAATCTTGGCACAAAACATCTATACAATTTGGAAGTATTATATGTAATTAGTTATTATAGTGAATGGATTAGTTTGAAAATTCTGCCAGATTCTATTGAGAATCTGAAGAATCTGCGAATTTTGGATTTGTCCTATAATAGACTCAAGACTCTACCGAAGTCCATTGGTAACTTGAAAAATCTGGAAAAATTGAATCTTTCTGAAAATTTTGATTTTTCAGAATTACCAGACTCTATCGGAAATTTGGAAAACTTGTATACTTTGATCCTTAAGAAAACGAATCTTAGATCATTGCCCGAGTCCATTGGTAACTTGAAAAATCTGGAAGAGTTGAATCTTTCTGAAAGTTATAATTTTTCAGAATTACCAGACTCTATCGGAAATTTGGAAAACTTGCATACCTTGAACTTTAAGAAAATGAATCTTAGATCATTGCCCGAGTCCATTGGTAACTTGAAAAATCTGGAAGAATTGAATCTTTCTGAAAATCGTAAATTTTCAGAATTACCAGATTTTATTGGAAATTTTGAAAACTTGCATACCTTGATCCTTAAGCAAATGAATCTTAGATCATTGCCCGAGTCCATTGGTAACTTGAAAAATCTGAAAGAATTGAATCTTTCTGATAATTTTAATTTTTCAGAATTACCTGATTTTATCGGAAATTTGGGAAACTTGCATACCTTGAACCTTAAGAAAATGAATCTTAGATCATTACCCGAGTCCATTGGTAACTTGAAAAATCTGGAAGAGTTGAATCTTTCTGAAAGTTATAATTTTTCAGAATTACCAGACTCTATCGGAAATTTGAAAAACTTGTATACCTTGAGCCTTGAGCAAACAAATCTTAAAACATTGCCCGAGTCCTTGGGAAATTTAGAAAACTTAACGTCCTTATCTGTTTCGTGGTATAAGGAATCTGATAATGATAATTCGGATTACCAGTCCCGTGATGCTATTAACGAATCCTTGAAACATTGGTCATGTCCGGCCATGGAATTTAATGATGATATGAAACTTGTGTCCCTTAACTTGAGTGGTAAGAACCTGAAACAAATTCCTCTTGGTGTGTATATGTTGAATGAAAAAAGGAAATATCTGAATTCTGAAGACGGATATCTATATATTACACCAGAATTAAGAGAACTTGATGTCAGTAATAACCAGCTCACGAAAATTCCACATTTACTGAATAAATTAGACCAACTAGAAAAGTTGTATATACATAATAATCCTGATTTAAATCATCTGCCCGATTTTTTGTGGAAGAGGCGGAACATTAGAAAATTAAAAATAGACGGGAAATTAGTTAAATACCTCCCAAATAATGCGGAGGTTTCTTTGGATGACATATATTTTAAGAATAAGGGGAAAATAAGTGATGATCAACTGTCAAATGAGACGGGACCGTATACGGTGTATCTATAAAAATAGAACCCAGTTTTTCTTATTCTGCAGCGTAAGACTATTAAACAAGAGATATATATTATTTTAAATAAATTATCATAAATTATAGTTATATCATTTTTCTTTTTTTTCTTTTTTTCTTGATATCAATTTCATTTTTATTAATACTAAAATTAAATATAATTTTAAACAATTTTGATACTACAACCAATAATATATGATTTAATTAATTCATTTTTAGGAAAAAAAGAAGTAAAAAAGAAGTAAAAAACAAAAAAAAAGATTACAAATTTGTTTATTATTTTTAACAATTAGAAAATAAATAAATAATAATAAATAATAATAAATAAATGAATAATAAATAATTAAATAAATATTATATTAAATGAATGAATAAATAAATAAATAAATGTCTGGTGGAAGGTCATTAATATTTATTTATTGATTAATTAATTAATTATCAATTAATTTAAAATATTGATCATTTATTTTTTTGATCATTTTCTTATTTAATAAATAATAAATAATAAATAATAAATAATAAATAATAAATAATAATAAATAATAAATAATATAAAAAGAATATAACAAATAAGATATTATATCTTATTTGTTAAAAGAAAAATAAAAATTAAATAAAAAAGCAAATCTTTTTTTATTTATGATTAAATAATAATTAGTTAAAAAATTAATGATTTATTTTATACATTAATTTTTGCTTATTATTATTTTTTATTAATTATTACTTTTTATTTTCTGTTTTCTGTTTTATATTTTTTATTTTTTCATTTCTTTATTTTTTTATTTTTTGTAATAAACTAATTTAAATATCATGGTTAATAAATCATTTATTAACCAAAAAAAAAAAAAAATAGAAATAAAAAATTATTGAAATAAATATTAAAAAATATTATTAACAAATTTTTTGTTTTTTGATTCTCTTTAACTATAAATTAATTAATTAATTAATTATTACTTATTTATTAACATTTCTTTAGTTGTTTTTCATCCATTAAAAAAAATTTATTACAATATATTTTAATATATTATTATTTAATAAAAATTTTTATTATTAATATATTTATTCTATATATTATTATATATTATTATTTATATTCATTTTTTAAAAAATTAAAAAAAAAAAAGAATGGAATAATTTATAAATAAATTATTTTTACATTCCTAATTAGGAAATAATCATGTAAAGAGAAAACTTTAATTTTTTTAAAGTATTTATTTTTAAAAAAAAAACATGAAAATATAATACATTATAATATATTACAATATATTGAATTATATATTAATTTTAAAACATTTTTAAAATAAGAATTATAAATTATAAATAAAAGGATCAAATGAAAATGAATTAATGACCAATTTTTATATTAAATAAATAAATAAATAAATAAATAAATAAATAAATAAATAAATAAATAAGTAATAATAATAATAGCCATAATAATAGCCATAATAATTATGATAAACAGTTAAATATATAAATAAATAATGGACATAAAGTATATTTAATTATTAAATCAATATAGAATAATAAACAATTATAGTATTTCCTTTCAAATTCCTTTTTTTTCTTTTCTTTTCTTTTCCTTTCCTTTCAATAATAATTTTTTTTATATAATTTATGGCTTAAAAAAAAAAAAACAAATGACCAAATGTGTGTTAAGAAAAAAAAAAAAGAAAGTCACAGTCACATTTTTTTAATGTACCACAAAATCCACAATTTAATTTTTTTAATTTAAATTTTTTATTAATTTATTTTTTTTATTTTTTTTTTTATTTTATTACACAATTCATTATTATTTAATATTATTATTTAATATTATTATTATTATTATAAAAAATAAAAAGATTACTATAAAATATTAAAAATGTGAAAATATTTTGGAATTTTCATTTTTTTTTTCATTTTTCACATTCTTCACAGTTTTTTTTATTTTACTTTTTTATTTTTATTTTTTATTTAAATAGTTTATTTTAAATATATTTTAAACTTGGTCAAATGGACATTAAATAATAATTTAATTTAATTTAATTTAATTTCAATTTTATTTTATTTTAATTTTATTTTAATTGAATTTAAGATGGTCAAAAGATTTTTTATTTTAATAAATAAATAAATAATAAATAAATAAATAACTATTTAATAATATATATGGTATAATATAATATATTATATATTATTTAATATATTATTTATTTAGTTAAATTTTTTTTAATTTTAAATTTTTAATTATGAAATGTTGTACACAAAAGGAATTTTTTATAAATGAAATTTAAAACAAAAAAAAAACATAAAAAAAATTTATTTATTTATTTATTTAATTATTTATTTACATATTTATATTTACTATTTATTTATTTATTTATTTATTTATTTATTAAATTATTTATGGCTTTTAATTAATATAATTTATGGATGGTTTCTTTCTTGTTTCCTTCTTATTCATTATTTATTTATTTATTAATTAATTTATTCTTTAATTCATGGTTGTTACACATCATGTGATCCACAATCATCCTTAAAAAAAAAAAAGTAAAAAAAGAAAAGAAATGAAAAGAAGAAAAAAAAAATTCAATTTTTCTTTTTTTATCAGCCACTAAATCATATAAAAAAATTTTTTTGGTAGTGAATTTGGTTGGTTGAGTTAATTAAAAAATAAAAAAAAAAAAAAAAAAAAAAAAAAAAAAAAAAAAAAAAACAATAAAAAAAGAAAGAAAAGTTGAAAGTTTTTTTTTTTTAAGAAAAAAAATTAAACAATTATTTTTATTTATTTATTTATTTATATTCTATGTAACCTTAATTAGAATCAAATAAAAAAAAAAGTAGAATAGCATTAATTCAATATTTTACATATTCAATTATTATTATATTATTATTTTAATTTTAATATATTTCTTTATTAATTCATGTTGTGGAGTTTTAAGGCAAAAAATTAAAAAAAAAAAAAATTGTTATTGTTATTGTTGTTATCAATGTTTATTTAATAAATTAATTAATTATTAATTAATAAATCATAACAATAGTTATCTAATAATTATAATAATTAATAATTAAAAGTGTTTTTTTTTTTTTTTAATTATTATATTATATTATATTTTCATATTTTATTAAATAAATCATCACCACAACACAACATCACAAACCACATCACACGCACACACACACACAACAGCCTGAACATAATTAATTTTATAATTTTATAATATTATAATATTATTTTATAAATTATTTTATAAAATTATATTCTTTTTTTTTTTTTAATTATTTAATATTATTTATTATTATTTCCATTATGAAGAAAAAAAATTTTTTTTTTATTTTTTCATTTTTCTCAACAATAGGCTTATTCTTTTAAATTAAAAAGAAAAAATTTATATTATGCAAAAAAAAAAATAAAAAACAAAATTATTAATATTATTTATATTAAGAATGGAATTCATTACAATAAATAAACAATGAAATAAAATAAAATAAAATAAAATAAAATAAAATAAAATAAAATAAACGATGAAGTAAAATAAAATAAAATATAATATAATAAACAATGAAGTAAAATGGTAATCATTGAATGAATTGAATGAATAAAACTTTTTATTAATCATTTTTATTTTTATTTTTATTTTTATTTTTATTTTTATTTTTATTTTTATTTTTATTAATGAATAATTAATAATAAAATTCAACTTTTTATTTAATGATTATTTAAGGTCATTCATCTTTAATAAATCATTTCATTAATTAGTTTTTTTTTTTTTATTAATTAATTAATTAATTAATTATTATTTAATAATGAATGACTTTTTTTATTTATTTATTTATTTATTAAATAGTGTTTATTTATTTATTTATTAAATAGTATTTATTTAAATAATATTTATTTAAATAATATTTATTTATTTATTTATTTAATGGACATTACTTATTACTTATTTGTTTTATATATTGCCGTTTTGTATTATTCTATTAATTATTAATAATAATTATGCCATTTTTACTTTTTTGGAATATTTATTTCCTTTTTTATTTATTTAGTTTTCTTTATTTATTTTATTTACTTTATATGGTTTTATTCATTTAATTTTAATAGTATGAACATATTTAATTTTTTATTTATTTACCTATTTTTATAGCTATATTATTTTAAATATCAATATATGGTATAATATAATGTAATATATGACTCAAATATATTATATTTAATTAATTTAGTTTTTTATAAAAAAAAAAAGGTCAAAATAAAATAAAAAAAATGTGATCAATAGTAACTTTTTTAAAAATAATTTAAAAAAAATTAATTCTAATGAATAGGAGATAATTAAATAAATTAATTCATAATATATAACATACATATATTATTATATATTATAATATTTTTATTGTAATACAATAATAAAACATTTTAATTCTATAGAAATAATAATTAAAAAAAAAAGTGCAAATGACTAAGGTAAATTTTATTACATATATTAACAATATATTCTAATATACAGAGGTGTTAAACTTTAATTACTGAAAAAATAGGTAATAAAAAGAATAAATAAAAAATGACATTACAAATAATAAAAAGTAATAAATAAATAATAAAAAGTAATAAATAATAAATAATAAATAAATAAAAGAATAAAAATTAACAATTAATAATAAATATTAACAATTAATAATAAAAATTAACAATAAATAAATAAATAAATAATAAATAATAAATAATAAATAAATAATAAATAAATAATAAATAAATAATAAATAAACTTTTATATTAGCATAGAAAAATAATAGAATTGGTTTTATGATTTGGTCATAAAAAACTAAAACATAAAACCAAAATAAGTAAAAATAAAATAAATAGATAAATAGATAATAATTAAATAAATATCTATTTAAAAATATTATTTTACTATTATTTATTTAAATATATATTTATTTATTTATTTATTTATTTTTTAATAGAATTGAATTATAGTTTTTCTAAATGTATTAAAATAAAATAAATTATCTTTAAAAATCTTAAATTTATAATGAATTATAATAAAATATATTAAATTGTTTTTTATTAATAGGTTTTTATAACATGAAATATATTAATATTTACTTATTACTTCTAAAAATAAAGATTTAAAAAAAAGAAAGAATTTCATAACTTTTAGTTTTTTTTCTTTACCTATCTGAAACCAAAAATAAAAAAAGAAAACCAAGAAAAGTAGAGAAAAAAGAAATAATAAATAATAAATAATAAATAATAATAAATAATTAATAATAAATAATAATAATAAAAAATTTAAAAATCTTTTTTTTCATTATCATCAATTTAACAAAAATAAATCATCAATTAAAACATGAATTATATTATAATATATTACAATATATTAATCAATAAATTTTAAAATAATAATTTTTAAAAATTAAAGTTTTTTTAATAATTTTAAAAATAATTAATAAAAATAGTTATTTATTATTATTACATTTTATAATAAAATAAAATATATTCATAGTAAATATTAATATATTTATTTTATAATTCATCCATTTAAATTGAAATATATTTAAATATATTCCTCATTATAATTTATTTATATCTATTAAAATATTTATCATAAAATATATTTATAATATTTATAATAAATCATTAAATAAATGCTTTCATTATTATTTATTATTTATTATTTATTATTATTTATTATTTAATTATTTATTATTATTTATTATTTAATTATTTATTATTATTTATTTGATGTATTAAAAATAAATGAATAAATTATTATTAAATAAATCAATAATTAATTAAATAATAAATAAATAATTTTATTAATAAATAAATAAATTAATTATTAATAAATCAATGAATATATTAATAATAAATATAAACTATTATTTATGATATATAAGAATTAAGATAGTTGTCATATATTATAATAGTATTTATTTTATTTATTTTATAATTAATAATATAAAAATAATTTATTTATTAAAAATAATTAAAATAAAATATTATTAATAATTAATAATTAATATAAAAAAAATGTGATTAAAACTAATAAAAATTAAATATAAAATTTTATAATAAAATATAAAATTATATAAAATAATATAATAGAATATAATAGAATATAATTGTATAATAAATTTATAATAAAGTCATAATAAATTATTTATTATTTATTATTTATTTATTATTTATTATTTATTTATTATTTATTTTTTTGTTTTATTTTATTTTTATTATTTTTATTTTTTTATTTATTTATTTTTTTTTATTATTTTAAAATTTTATTTATTTATTTCTTTTTTAGAAAAATCATTTTTTTTTAATTTTATAATATTTTTTTTTATTTTTTATAATTTAGTATAAATATAAAGAATTTGGACGCCTATTACATATAAAACTTCCTATTTTTTTTTTTCATTTTTAATTTTTAAAATTTAAAATTTCAAATTTAAGAAATAAATAAATAAAAAAAAAAGTATATGACAATAATTGTAAATAAATAAATAAATAAATAATAAACAAAAAAAAAGAATTTATAAAAGAAAGATAAAAAATATAAAAGAAACACACTTTTAACAATAAAAGAATATTTTCTTTAAAATAAAAAAAAAATAGAATATAAATAATATAAAATAACAACATAACAACATAATAATAATATATTTTAAAAAATAATAATATTTATTCCACACATTAAGAAAAAAATAAAAACAAAAGAATTAATTAGTGAAATAAAATAGTTTTTAAAGATAAGAGTTTAAAAGTATTTCAACATATCATTATAATAAAAAAAAAAACATAACATGCCTTAAAATAGAAAGATATTTTTTTAAAAAAAAATATAAAAAGAATAAAAAGAATAAAAAGAAATAATATTCCCTTTCCAATAAATAAAAAATTTATCTATCATAATACAAATAACAAATATTATATATAAATAAAATATACAAACAAATTAAATTAAATTAAATAAAAAATAGTTATCTTCATACCCTATTTTTATATATTCGTTTTATAAAAAAAAAAAAAACTTATTTTTTAAATAAACATTTGTTAATAAATAAATATTTCCATTAACATCAAATATAATAAATAAATTTGATATCCGTCATTTTTATATCTTAAAATTTTATTATTGCATAAATAAATTGTAAATTTTTTTTTTCTATCCTACTAAACACTTTCAATATGAGTACTGTACAATTAATAAGAGGAAGTTCTTTAAAGAACTCTGCTTTTTCTTTATTACAAAATTCCATCCCATCTTTTTCAAAAGTATCTTTAAATAATGTCATAATATCTCAAAAAAGAAACAAGTCTACTAAATTAGATAAAGACTTGGCTCAAAATATTTTCTTTTCACAACACAGGTAAGCTTTTATTTATATTTATTTATATTTATATTTATATTTATATTTATATTTATATTTATCTATTATTTTATTTAAATATTTAATATATTTATAATTATAATTATAAATATTATTATATTATTATTTTTATCACCAAAGTATTTTAAGTATTAAAAAAAAAAAAAAAAATACAATGTATTAATTATTTATATATATATTATTTATTTATTTATTTATTTATTTATATTACATAGGCCTGTATTATTTAATGACATGAAGTTCGAATTCGAAATTCAGTCAATCCAAAGTAAGCATTCTTAATATTTTTTTTTTAAAAAAAAAATATATATGCTACTTTTTATTTTTATTTTATTTTATTTTATTTTATTTTATTTTATTTTATTTTATTTTATTTTATTTTATTTTATTTTATTTTATTTTATATTTTTATATTATATATATTTATTTTATTGTGATTAATATTATATAATAAGAAAGAAAAATGGAAAAATGGAATTGAATTTATCCCCTTCAATTTTATTTATTTATTTATTTATTTAATTATTTATTTTTTAATGGCTGGAATAGTATATTATATATATATATATATTTAATCTTTATTTATTTATTTATTTTTATATACTTTAATATATTATATCTATTTTATATATGTGTGTGTCTTCTTTTTTTCCTTTTTTTTTTTAAAAAAAAAAATTATATATAATATTATTTAGCTTTTTTTTTTTTATTTATATATATATTATTATTTATTTATATTATATTTATATATATTATTTAATAGTGTTTTATTTTTTAATATATATTAATTTATTATAATTTTTTTTTTTGTTCCAAGGGTATTTCAAATTTTTTTTTATTTAATATTAGTTTTTATATATTTATTTATTATTTTCTTTCGTTTTAAAAGTAAAAAATGTTTCTAATTAAGGGGGAACCTTTCCATTTTTTTTCTTTTTTCTTTTATTTTACTTAATTTTTATTTAATTTTTCTTTATTTTATGTATTTTTCTAAACTATTACTATCTCATTTTTTATATAAATTATGTATATACTAATTATTTTCTTTCTTCTATTTATAAATATATAATTTTTTTTTATTATTATTATTTATTTTTATTTATTTTTTTATTTTATTTTATTTTCTCTTTAGGTGAACGTCAAAAAGTTATAGAACCAGTTCCTTTCTCAAATAGTATACCAAAACAATGTAAAAGTTATAGTGAAATGAAATATAGTAATCTTGATCTTTCTGATTATGAAAAAAGTGAGGAAGAAAAATCACAAATTTTAGCTGCTTGGGATATACTTGATTGTATGTTTACTGGTCGTACTAGTTCATATACTACTGCTGCTGCTGCTAAGGAAGAAGATAATTCAAATACTGTTATAACACCACAACCATTAAAAAGTATTAGTGAAGATACTTTCCTTTCTTGTGTTAATAATAGTTTATATCATCAACAAGAAGAAGATGATATTGATATTGATATACTTTTCCATCAATTAATTAAAAATTCATCTTCATCAAATTCATCAAAGAATTCTTCTTCTTCTTCTACTTCTTCTTCATCATCAAATACATCTTCCATAAATTCAAAAGATGCTACTTTGAAAAAATAAGAAAAAAAATAAAAAAATAAAAGAATACTATATATAATATATATGAATATATATGTATATATATTCTTTATAAGAAAAAAAAAAGAAAGAAAGAAAAAAAATTTTTTCATTCTTTTTCTTTTCAAAAAATATTACACTTACAGAGAAAATGATTTAACCAATATTAATATCATTTAACAAAAAAAAAAAAAAAAATAACAATTATATATCAGCAATAATAATCAAAAAAAAAAAAAAAAAAAAAAAAAAATGGATGCTATCAAGTAATCTATTTTATATTATATTTATAAAAAAAAAAAAAAAAAAAAAAAAAAAAAAAAAAAAAAAAGCGAATATCGAAAAAACTATTAAAGCGATTACCATATCTTATATTTTTTTTTTCAGTATTTTTTTACCTTTTTTTTCTAATCAATTTTTTAATCACGTTTAATTACTATTATAATTATACTTTTTTTATTATTATTAAAACATATCTATCAAAAATAATTTAACGATTAAAAATATTAAAATATTTTTAAAAAATCAAATCATCATAAATATTATATATATATGTTTTTTTTTTTTTTTTTAAATTTAAAAAAAAAAAAAAAAAAAGAAAAAAATATCTATTTTATAAGTTTACTTATTTTAATTATTTTTAATAAGAAAACTTTTTTTTTTTATTTTTACTTTTAATTATATATATATTCTAAAATATATATATATATGTATAAAATATAATAAGAAATGATATGATATTTTTTTTTAAAAAAAAAATATTTATATATATATATTTAACATACCTTTTTTTTTTTCTATAAAAAAAAAAAGAAAAAAAATTATAAACTTTAAAATATATATATATTTATATATAATATAACAGACTTTGTATATATCATAATCGTCATAATCGTAATAATAAATAATTTAAGAAAAAAAATATTAAAAAATTTTATTAAAAAAAAAAAAAAAAACTATAAAAAAAGAATTTTTTTCTTAAATATGTATTTACACACACACACATAAAAATATATACAAAATCCCTTTTAAAACCTATATGTATAAAAAAAAAAAAAAAAAAACTGAAAAAAAAGAAAGGCATGATTCTATTCTATTATGAATTATTTGATCTTTATTATATTTTAATTTCTTTCTAGGATTATATATAAGAATCTTTTTATATTTTTTTTTTTTTCTTAAAAAAAAAAAAAAAAAAAGAGATAACATAAAAAAAAAGAAGAAAATAAAATATAGCATTGATCTTTTGTATACTTTTTTTTTTTATTTATTTGAAATAAAATAAAATAAAAAAAAATAAAAATAAAAAAAAGTATACAATTTGTACATAACAAATAAATAAATAAAAATAAAGCATAAAACATAAACATAAAAAAAAAAGATAAAAATAAAAAAAAAAATAAAAAAAAATAAAAAAATAAAAAAAAAAATTTAAAAAAAAAAAATAAAAGAAAGAAAACTGTTTTTTTTATTCTATGTGTGTATTTTTAAAGAATTTCTTTTTTTTAATTTTTAGTTTTTTAGTTTTTTAGTTTTTTCATCTTTAATTTTTTAATTTTTTTGTTATTGTATTATTTATTATTTATTATTTATTATTATTATTATTTATTATTATTTATTTTCGAGTTATATACATATCCACAGCGTAAACGTATTATCCATTTGATACCTAGATTAAGGTTCACTCCACCAACTAAAGACGGCCATGCACCACCACCCATAGAATTGAGAAAGAATTCTCAATCTTGTCAATCCTTACTAATGTCTAGACCTGGTAATGTTTCCCCGTATTAAGTCAAATTAAGCTTCAGGCTCTACTCCTTGGTGGGTTTGGTGAGTGCCCTTTCTGTTAATTCCTTTTTAAGTTTCAGCCTTACGACCAATGAAAATAAATGGGTTATGCCTAACCTAACATAATAATAATATAAGATATAATATATTTAGAATCAAAAAAAAAAAAAATTATATTTATATTTATCATAGTTTTTTTTTTTTACTTTTAATTCCTTGTTTATTACCAATAACAAATTTTTAATTTCTCTATATTCACTAACCAACTCGTTTTTGAGTCTATCAACTATTAACCCACCCAAGAAGAGAATCTATTAATTTTTTTATAGTGTAAAAATATAGTGTAAAACATGATCTTTAATAATACAATATGAAAAAATTTCCATTTTTTTTTTTTTTTTTTTTTTTTTTTTTTGAAACATTTAACCTATCTAGCAGCACAAACTCCAACAATAGGAAGTATCTGAAGGTCTCTCGAGAGAGAGTGTGTGTGTGTGTGATAGAGAGTACTCATATAGTAGGGTTTCGAACAGAGCTATCTATACTTTTTATCCAAAAGAAATATCATTTTTATATTCTAAAGTAATAATTACTCAAAAAATAGCTTTTAAGAGTTTTCAAAAGAATGTCCTTCTTATTACCCCCTGCTGCTATTAATAAGGTGACCAATCCTTTGAACATTGGATTTTTGATTCCCCCTTTTTTTTTATCTTATTATTAGATAGAACTCACTAGATTTCATCAATGACTTCCTCATCATTTTTGCAAACAAAATAAAGAGACTCTATTTATAAAATAATTACACTTCAATCTTAAGAGTTGGAAAATATATATATCAAACCATAAAAAATATATATATTCCTTTCCTTCTTAGTGAGAACTTCAGCTCTAGAAGTAGAAGAAGTTGCATTTTTCGATAAAAAAGGGGAAGAACGGAAACATTTTTTAATTGAATAACTTTACAAAAGTTCATATATAGGAGTTTTTCCTGTTCTATACTTTGTAGGGTTGACTTGATTTTTTAACAAAAAAAAAAAAAAAAGTACTAGTCATAGGCAGCTTTTTTTGGAGTTTTTATTTGATCTGGTAAAAAAATCTCAACATCCTTTAAATAACCAGGAGTTATTATTGACGTCGAATCGAAAATACAAAATAATAATAATAAATATTCAAATAACCGATTTTATTTCAACCAAAACCAAAGGGCTTAGAAGTCATCTTCTTTTACTAGAAATGATGATGATTACTCCAAAGGAGAGTTTAGTGTGACCACCATACTTAATCTTTAATTCAGATGTTTAATTCAGATATTACTTCTTTGTTTTGTTTTATATTATTTTACTATTTAGAGAGGTGTGAAATCCAAATAATACCCTATACTGAAATTATTATTATTTCAAAAATTTATTATATTATTTTTTCTTTATATATTAAATATATGTTATAGATTTTTAGATAATATTTTTTTTATTTTAACCTATTTTTTTTATTTATGTATTAAATCTAAATGTATTAATAATTAATTTATAATAAATAAAAAAACATGAAAGTGTATTAATGTATTCTCTTCCTTTAGTCTAAAAAAAAAAAAAAAAAAATTTAAATTACTTAATACTTACCAGACCCAGGATTCTAAAAAAAAAAAATTTTTTTCTCCAGAATCCTTTTTGAGTATGAACAAAAAAAAAAAAATCAATGTTTGGTAAAAAAAAAAAAAAAAAACTCTTTTTACTTAATGAACTTAAAAAAAAATAAAATAACTTGTCAATTTGATATTTTCTTTTTTTGATTATTAATTATTATTTTCATTATTCATTATTTATTATTTTTAAACCTTCATTAATGATTCCTTTGAAAAAAAAATTTTTTTAGCAAATAAACTATAAAAAAAGTTTTTCGAATAATTAATTAATTTAAGTAATTAATTAATTAATAATTTAAGTTTTAACCAAATGAAATTTTTATTTTATTTTTTTATTTTTTTATTTTTCTTTTTAAATATAATAATTAAATATATTTAATTAATTTAAAATTTTTAATTATTTTATTATTATTAAAAAGAAAAAGAAAATAAAAAAAAAAAAAAAAAAAAAAACTAAATGTGGGTTTTAATAAAAAACATATAATAAAACTAATATTTATAAATATATATATGGAAAAGAAAAAAAGTTTATAAGCTTTTACAACAATTTAAAATAATACCCATTAAAAATAAAATAAAAAGTTTATAATATTCTTTTTTTTTAAGAAATTATTGAAATAACTTAAAATATAATTATATACTATATACAACAAACAAACAAACAAAATATATATATATATATATAAACCAAAATGATGAAAGCACAATTACAATGGAGACAGTTTAATTTCTTTGAAAAAGAACAAATATATGATCCAATTGAAAGATCGAGATCACCTAAATGGCTTCAGGTTTTTGACTTTTAAATATATATAATATTTAATGTTTATAATATTAAAAATATATATAGAAATATAACTATAAATTTTTAACAATTATACTTTATAATACATATATTATATATATACATATTATATTATTATATTATCTATTATTTATATTCATATATAATTTTACAATTTATATAATTATACATTTATAACGTATTAATTTCTTCAATAATACTAATATTCTTTTTAACAATAATAAATATATGAATTGTGATGGATTGCAAATCTAATTTTGAAATTTAAAAAAATTTTTTTATAAATTTTGGAATTTAAAAATATTAATTGAATTTTTTATTTTTTTTTTAATTACCTAATATATATATATATTTCAATTAATATTTTTCAATAATAATAATGAATGGTTATGAATTAAAAATCACAAAATATATATATATAAATTACACAATTGAATTGAATTAATATATTTTTCAAATAATAAATAATGGATAATGAACAAAAAAAAATAAAAATAAAAATATAATTATTTTTTTTATCTTGGTTTATATTTATATAAAAAAAATAGAATATGGATATAACTTCATGGACTAATGGAAGAGGACATTTAATTTTTGGAGATATCCTTTTTTATTATTATTAATATTATTATTATTAATATTATTATTAATATTATCAATATTATTTAATATTACAATGTTAATTTATAAAATTATAACTAAAACTAAATTATTATATAGAATTTAAAGTAAAATTTTCACTATAATAATTTTATTGTCAGTCACATACACTTAATAAAACTCATTTAAAAATATAATAATAATTTCAATATAGCTCATAACAAAAAACAATAATAATAATAATAATAATATAATTATAATAATTTCAATATAGCTTATAACAAAAAACAAAAACAACAACAATAATAATAATAATAATTATAATTTCAATATAACGAAAATAAGCGACAATAAATTCAGTATATTATAAATTAAAACAATATAAAAAATAACAAAAATAATAACAATGAAAAATAAATTATAATATAATAAAAAGGGAAGAAGAAACCTTTTTTATTTTGTATTTCTATTTGTTTTTTATTCAAGTATATATTGTTATTTTTCTTTAATTGAATTTTTGAATATAATAATATGATATATACATTCGGCAGGTTTAATTACTTTAGTAAACTATTCTTTAAATTTAAACTATTCTTATCCTGCTCACCCTTCTTCTATTACTCATGTCAGAATTATGAAATATAAAAATATTCTTATATCTGTTGGAGTATGTTTACTTTATATTTTTATTTTTATTTATTTATTTAATTATTATTTATTTTTTATTTATTTATTCTTTTATTTATTTATTAATATTAATTTTTTAATTTTTTAATTTTTTATTTTATTCTAATATATAATTATAAAATATCTATATATATTATTTATTTAATATGTCATAAATATTATTATATATATATATATTATATATATATATTTTTTTTTTCTTTATATTATATATATATCTTAATTAATTAATAAATAATAATAATAATAATAATAATAATAATAATAATGAAAATAGGAGGATGAATCTTCAGTACCAAATATTAAAGTTTGGAATTTAGATAAAATAAATAAAAATACTAAAAGTCCAGTTTGTCTTCGTACTATCAAAGTGAATCATGCAGGAAAAATTAGTCCAGTAAATAATAAATAATAATAATTATTATTATAATATAATTTTTTTTTTCTTCTTTTTTTTGTTTCTAATAAATATTTATTAAATATATATATATTATAATTACTATTATAATTATTATTATTTAATCTTTAATGAATTTGGAAAAAAAAAAAATGACATTTATCTATCTACATATATATATTATATATATAAAAGGTCACCTCTATTGCTATACTTGATTCTATGTCTCAAATGGCTATTGGTTTAGAAAATGGTACTGTTATTTTAATGAGAGGAGATATTCTAAGAGATCGTTTTACAAAAACTAGAATTATTCATGAAGGAAAAGGAGCAGTCACAGGTCATTAATACTAATAATAATAATACTAATAATAATCTTAATACTAATAATAATAATGATGATGATGATGATTATAGTGATAATAAAAAGATATATATGTAAAAAAAGAATTATCTTTTATTTATATATTAAATTATTATATATATATATATAATAGGTTTAGGATTTAAAGAAGAAGAAAAACAAACTTTACTTTATATTGTTACAAATTCTTCAATTTATTTATATAATACACTTGTAAAAGATTATAAGGTATATATGAGAAAAAAATTTTTTTTCCTTGCTTCATTATTTATTACTTAATGTTACATACATATATATATACGTATATACATATATATATATTAAAAATTATAATTATAATTATAGAATACAATTAGAATTTTATGATTATTTATTAATTTCATATTTATATTTATTTATATTTATATTTATATATATATGTAGGTTTTAATTGATGAACAAGGTTGTAATGTTGGATGTTCTATAATCAATTTCCATGATCCACTTTCAGATTTAATTATAGGAAAAAATGAAGTAAATATATATTTAAAATAATAATAATAATAATAATAATAATAATAATAATAATAATAATAATAATAATAATAATAATAATAATAATAATAATAACTTTTTAAAATAAAACTGAAATATAATTCATTTATATGATGATATATCTTTTTTTAGGCTATCTATTTTTATAATTCAGAAGGAAGAGGACCATGTTCTATCATTGATTGTAATTTTTTTTTCTTTCTTTTTATTAAAATATATATATATATATATTTAATAACTACATATTTATTATATATTTATTACAATAAAATAATACTATTTTATTTAAATATTATTAAATATAATTAAATATTATTAAATTATTTATTTGCTTATTTTTTTATTTATTTTTACATTATTTCTTATATATATATATTATATATATCTTATACTTATATATACATATAATTTATATATAATTTTATATTCATGATCTAAAAATAAATTAATACAATATCAATATAAAATAGGTGAAAAATATCAACTTTTATGGTATAGAAATTATTTAGTTATTGTTTCTTATGATCAATTAAATAAATATAAAAATAATGATGATAGTCGATTTAATAAAAATGATCCATCTCAAAATGAAAAATCAATGAGTATTACTATATATGATTTAAAAAATAAATATATTGCTTATACGGAATCTTTTACAGAAGAATTAATTCGTGAAGATCAAAATGATATTAATTCAAAATTTGTAGAAAAAAAAGGTGCTATACGTTGTATTTGTAGTGAATGGGGTTCTTTATTTATTTTTACAGGAGATAGAAAAATGTATCGTTTAGAAGAAATTGATCTTTCTACTAAACTTGATATTTTATTTAAAAGAAATATGTATACTTTAGCTATAAATATTGTTAATTCTCAACAACAATTAACTAATACAAATTCAAGTTCTAATCTTCATTTAGAAGGTTTAACCGATGAAGAAGATGAAGGTAAAGAAGATCAAGAAGTTAAAAAACCTGTCAATATTAATAATAATGAATATGATTATGGTACTTTAGTAGAAATTTATAAAAGATATGGAGATTGGCTTTATGAAAAAAATGATTTTGATAATGCTATGAAACAATATTTACATACTATTGGTCAATTAGAACCTTCTTATGTTATTAGAAAATTTTTAGATGCTCAAAGAATTCATAATTTAACGTCTTATTTACAAGCTTTACATGAAGCAGGTTTAGCCAATTCAGATCATACGACACTTTTATTAAATTGTTATACAAAATTAAAAAGTGAAGATGCTTTAGATCAATTTATTAAATCAGAAAAAAATGTTTCCTTTGATGTAGATACCGCCATTAATGTTTGTAGACAAGCAGGTTATTTTGAACATGCTATTTATTTAGCAGAAGCTTATAAATATTATGATTTATATATTAATATTCAAGTAGAAGATCTTCATAATTATCATGATGTGATTTCTTATATGAATCGATTACCTTTTAAAATTGTAGAAAATAATATTAATCATTATGGTGTAGAATTAGTAACAAATATTCCAGAACATACTACAGAACTTTTAATTAAACTTTGTACTGGATGGGATGAAAATGAAATAGAAATAGATAGAAATAATAATGTTAATGTTAATGATAATAATAATGATAATGATAATAATCAATCTATTTTATCACATGTAGTTTCTAAATATAAAAATACAACTAAAAATGGTAATAAAGATAAAGAGAATAGGACAAATATTATTTCTTCCTCTTATAAAAATAATCAAAATTTAAATATTAATTATAATGATAATAATAATAATAATAATAATAATAATAATAATAATAATAATTTAAATCAAGAATCAAATCAATTAAATTCATTTATAATTAATAATGATGGAGATCTTTTAGAAAGTAAGTTTTTTTTACAAAAAAGTTTATCTATATAAATAGATAATTAATAGTATTAAATAATTCATTCATTCATTCATTCATTCATTCATTCATTAATTAATTAATTAATTAATTAATTAATTAATTATTTATTTATTTATTTATTTATTTATTTATTTATTTATTTATTTATTTGTTTATTTATTTATTTATTTATTTATTTATTTATTTATTTATTTATTTATTTATTTATTTATTTATTTATTTATTTATTTATTTATTTTATATATATATATATGTTTAATTTAAATACTTTCATATTGTTATTATCTTAATAAATTAATAACTAATTTTTTATTCATTATTTTTGTAATATAATATATATATATATAATAAATCAATTATTATAATTATTATTATTATTATTATTTATTAAAAAGATGATAAATCGAGATTATCTATAAATCCAAATCAAACACATTTATCTTCATTCCCACCATTCCAAGCTGAAAATATAAGTAATAATGAAATTAATATTACGGGTTCTATTAATGCTGCAACAGCTTTAAAGAATGATGATTCCTTCCAAATTAATCCAAGTTCTCTTTCTAATATAAGTCATAGTTTCCAATCTCAAGTAAACTTTAATTTTGATGATGAAAGATATAATAATAAAGATAATATTATTGATTTATCTACTGTTATTTCACCAAAACTTGAAGAAGATAAACTTAAATTAAATAATCAATCTTTTCTTTCCAACAACAACAATAATAATAATAATAAAAGAAATGTTTTAATGGCAGATGCAGAATCTTTTATTTATTTATATATTAATCAAAAAGAATGGTGTATTACCTTTTTAGAAACAGTTTTAGAAAAACGTTTAAATAGTTCTTATGATATCATGAATGATGGAGATGTTAATAATAATAATAACAATAATAATGATAATGATAATCAAATTATATGGAATACCCTTTTAGAATTATATTTAAGTGGCACCACAGAAATATTTAAAAAGGTAAAAAAAAAAAAAAAAAAATAAAAATAAAAATAAAAAAGAAAAAATAAATAAATAAAAATAAAAATAAATAAATAAATAATATATATATATATTATTTAAAATACTTAATATAAATATATATATACTTATACATATATACTCTATATTAATTCTAATAATCATTTTAATTATTTAATAAATATAATAATATTTTCATAGAATGAAAATATTAGTGATGATGATAGTATAATAAATTGGGAACCGTTAGAAGGAAAAATTATGAATTTATTATGCAATCCAAAGGTAAAATAAATAAATAAATAAATAATAATAATTATTATTATAATATTATAAAATAAATAAATAAATTAATATAATTAATATTTTAAATATTAATGATTTTTTTATTAATAATATTTATATTATAAATAATATATATTATTAAAAAGGCTAATTATGATGTTGATCATGCATTAGTTTTATGTAAATCTTATAATTTCCAAAAGGGTATACTTTACCTTAGTGAAAAATTGAATTTGTAAGTAAAAATATATATATATATATAAATATATATATTATAATATTATAATTGATAATATTAATAATAATTAAATAATTAAAATTTTATTGTTTTATTTTTTTTTTTTTTTATTTTTAACATATATCTATTTAATTTATTTTAAATTAGATATACTACTATAATACGAAATTACTTTGAAAATGAAAATTATAAAGAAATTTTAAATACTTGTAATAAATATGGTGAATTAGATCCAAGTTTATGGGCTTTAGCTTTATCTTATTTTGCTTCTAGAGATCAATGTATACATACCTATTTAATTACTGTACTTAATAAAATTGATGAAAAGAAAATTTTATCTCCATTAGAAGTGATACAAATTCTATCTAAAAACTCTTCGGTTACTATAGGAACAGTAAAAGATTATATTTGTAGAAATATAAGTGAAATGAAAGAAATTGAAGAAGTAATAATAATTAATATTATTATTATTATTATTATTATTATTATTATTATATATATATACAAATTTCATATTTTTATAATAAACTTGAACAATTTTATTTTATTAAAAATAACTAATATCTTTTTTATTATTTATTTATTTATTTATTTTTATTTAATATTTAATTAATTAATTAATTAATTAATTAATAGAATCAAACAATAATAAATAATTATAAAAAGGATACTGAAGCAATGAAAAAACAAATAGATATCTTAAAGAATGGGTAAATTTTAAAACGAAAAAAAAAAAAAAAATATATATATATATATATATATTATTTATTATTATATAATATTATTATATTTAATATTTACTCATTTTTTCATTTTTTATAAATTACTCTTATTTTTATTATTACTATTACTATTATTATCATTATTATTATTTCTTTATTATTTCTTTTATTATATATATCAGTGATGTTGTATTCCAAGTTTCAAAATGTGAAGCTTGTCGTCGTCCATTGGAATTACCAACTATTCATTTCCTTTGTAAACATTCTTATCATTTAAGATGTCTTGGTGAAAATGATCAAACTTGTCCAAAATGTGCTCCTGAACATAAAATGATTATTGATGCTATTAAATCACAAGAATCTAATATTGTTAATCACGATGTTTTAGATCATCAAGTAAGGAAAAAAAAATAAATAAATAAATAATTTATATAATTTAAATAAAATTAAATAAATTAAATAAATAAAATAATTAAATTAGTGAGAATTTATATATTTATAAAAATAAAAATTTTACTAATAAATAAAATATTTCTTTTTTTCATATTATTATTATTATTATATATCTATCTATATATATATATATATATTCATACCTTTTATATTATGATATATTTATAATAGTTGGAAACATCAAATGATCATTTTGATACAATTACTTCTTACTTTTCTAAAAATCCATTTTTTTCACTGAATTCAGGATATTAAAATGAAAAAAAAAAAATTAAATAAATAAATAATACAAAAAACAAAATAAAATAAAATTTTATAATAAAAGTATATAAAATAAATCGAAAATAAAATAAAAACAAAAATAAAATAATAATAATAATATAATAAATAGTAATATTATTAAATTAATATATTGTATATAAAAAAATAAAAATCTCAAAAAATAAAAAATAAAAAAAAAAAAATTAAAAATTTTAAAAAAAAAAAAAAAAAGAAGAGAAAAAGAATTATAATACAATAATACACATTAATTATTTAAAAAAATTTATATAAACAAAAAATAATAAAAATAATAATACTAAAAAAATAATACTAATAATAATATAATATAATTAATAAATATTCAAACATTTAAATTTTTCTTTTTTTTTTTTTCATTTTTTATTTTTTTAATATTTTCAAATAATTAATTATTAAAAAAAAAAAAAAAATAGTTGTGTTACCATATAGAAGAATAATAATTATTTTTGTTATAATAATTAAGATAAAAACTTTTTTATTTATATTTAGTTGTTATATATATATATATATAAATATTTATACCTATTTATTTATTTATTTATTGATTTATTTATTTATTGATTTATTTATTTATTTATTTATTTATTTATTTATTTATTTATTTATTTATTTATTATTTATTTAAAATTTTAAATATTTAATATTAATTTATTTTTATTTAATTAAAAAATTAAAAAATTAAAAAATTAAAATTAAAAAAAAATGAATAATCTTTGTATTAAAAAATAAAAATCATACCTTCTTTTTTTTTTTTTTTTAAAATTATATTTTAATATTAAAATATTAATAATATTATTAATTATTATAATTATAATATATTATAATATAATAGTTAAATATATATATTTATTATTAATTATTTACTCTTTTTTTATTTTATTTTTTCAATTTATTTTAAAAAATTTGAAATTTCAAAATTAATTGAAATTTATTTAAAAAAAAAAACAAATATTATATATAATATATATAATAAAAATAATTCAAAAATGAATTTAGAAGCAATATCAGACCCAGAAAAAAATGAAGCTATTAATTATATAAATTTTAATCAGGATTTTAGTTGTTTTATGGTTGGAACGGAAAATGGTTATAAAATATTTAATACTTTACCTTTATTGGAATTAAAAAATTTTGAAAGTCAAAATAATAATAAAGATTCTAATGTTAATTCTAATTCATATTCTAATAGTTCACTAAATAGTATAAAAAATATCAATAGTAAAACAAGTAGTAATAATAGTATTAATAATGAAAATAATTATAATAATACTAATACTAATACTAATACTAATAAAATTCAAACTAAACGTAACTCTATAACAAATAGTTTTAAAAATTTAAATTTAAGAAATGGAAATTTTCAACAAAAAAAGAAAACTAATTCAATATTAGAAGCAAGAAAAAATTTAAATAGACGAAGTAATTCAAATATTATTATTAATAATAACAATATTGAAAATAAAAGTAATAATAATAGTAATGAAAGTTTAAATAATAATAATAATAATAAAATAAAACCACCAGTATTGGAAAATTGTCCTGGTTTAATTATTGTAGAAGGTTTATATAAATCAAATTTATTAGCTATTGTAGGAAAAGATATTAATTCTTATTTTTCACCTAATAAAGTAATTTTATGTGATATGTCTAATAATACTATCATTACTGAACTTCAATATGAAGTTGAAGTTAAAGCTGTTAGACTAACAGAATATGGGTAAAGTTTTCTATTATACTTGTATTATATATATATAAGTTAATAATTTTTTTTATATTATTTATATATTTATATATTTTTTTATATTATTATTATTATTATTATTATTATTATTATTATTATTATTATTATTATTATTATTATTATTATTATTATTATTATTATTATTATTATTATTATTATTATTATTATTATTATTATTATTATTATTATTATTATTATTATTATTATTATTATTATTTATCATTATATTTCATTATTTCTTATTATTTCTTATTTTACATATATACTTTTTTTCAAAAATTATATATATATATATATATTAAAAATATTTAATATTCATATTATACAATATTATATATATTAATTAAATATTAAACTAAATAAAATAAAATACCTAATATAATTATATTTTAATATACATATATTATTATTTTATTTTTACAGAATAATTGTTGTATTACCTACACAAACATTTATTTATAGTAATCATTCAAATCCTAAATGTATTCATAATATTGAAACTTGTTTTAATGAAAAAGGATTAGTAGCAGTAGCATCTATTAAAAAAGAAGGTAAAAATGGTATTATTGTAGTATTACCTGGGAAAACTCAAGGAGAAATACAAATTTTAAATTTACATTATAAAGAAAATATTAATCATTTATCATCTAAAGCAACGACAACAACAACAACAACAACAACTACGACAACTACAACAACATCATCATCATTATCATCAACTTCAACTATAAATAATAGAAAAGGAAGATCAACACCTACTGTTACTGCTATATTTTCTAAAATACGCGCTCATAAATCTTCTTTATCTTGTTTATCAATATCATTAAATGGTGAATTAGTAGCTTCAGCATCAGAACAAGGAACTATTATAAGAATTTTTAATTTAGAATCAAGACAAAAAATTCATGAATTTAGAAGAGGAACAGATAAAGCTCAAATTTATTGTATAAATTTTAATAAAAATGCTACAAAAATTTGTGTTTCAAGTAATAAAGGAACTATTCATATATTTAATTTAGATGGTAAAAAAAACTAAAATATTTAATAATTAAATAAAATAATTATATTATATTATATTTATAAATTAGATTGATTCATTATATAGTATATATATACGTTATATTATTCTTAATATTTTTTATTATAAATAATATAATAATTATTATATATTGTTATTATAATATAATTATTATGCTACATAATCATTTATATATATTTATATATATATATTTAATTTTTTGAATATACTTTTAATATATAATATTTTTTTTTCTATATATAATATTATTTTTAAAAGATAATTCTTCTTTATTAACTATGCAACAACAACAGTTAATGAATGATTCAGATAGAAATAGTAGTACAGGTTATCAAGATGGATTTTCTACGACAACAATGACACATTATGATAGAGTTAAACAAATGCAACAACAACAACAACAATTGCAACAACAACAACAACAACAACCTTTATCTATCTATACTTTATCTCAAAAAATTGTACCGAAATATTTTATTGAAAGAAGTTGGGCTCAATTTCGTTTACCTTTAAGTAATATATGTACTTTTGTTGATACTTTTTCATCTCCTTTTTCATCATTATTATCATCAAATTCTCTTGATAATACTACTATAACTCCAAATAATACAACAACTTCTCCTTCTTTTTCACCTTCTTCTATTAAAAATAATGGTGACGATGGAAATAGTAGTAATAGTAATTCACCAATAACAACATCTACATCTCAAACAAATCCAGGTAAATAAATATAAAAATAATAAAAAAAATAATAAAATAAAATAAATAAAATAAAATAAAAAATAATTAATAATTAAAAAGTTATAGTAATAGCAATTATTAATATATAAAATAGATAATAATACAATAATATATTATATATAATATTATATATAATAATAATAATAATAATATAATAAAAAAGTAGTATTAATAATAAAAATTACAATTTAATTAAATATCATATTTTATATAAATACTATTTATATTTATTTATTAATAATTGTATTTTTTTATTATTATTATTTTCTTTATTTTTTTTATTTTACAAATAAAAAAATATATATATATATATACATAATTACTCTAATAAATATAATAAAAAATTATTATCTTTTATATGTATTATAAAAGATACTTTAGAGCCTAATAAAAAAATTGAATTAATTGCTTTAGGTTCTAATGGTTATCTCTATCGATTTACTTGTATTACTACTTTAAAACCAACTACTACAACTACAACTACTGCTACTTCTTCCTCTGCTATTCCTTATTCTTTTAATAATACAACTACAAATATACCATATAATAATGGAGGTGGAGGTGGAAATGGTAATACAATGATGATGACACTTCATCAATCTCATAGAATTCAAAAAAAGAAATTCTTTAAATTAAATCAAGAAGAAAGTGAAGATGAAGATGATGAAGATAATGATATTATAGAAAAATTTTATAATGAAGATTATATTAAAGACCCTCTTGATATATCAAATCAAAATTTTTAAGAAAAAAAAAAAAAAAGAAATAACAAATAATATATAATTATTATAAAAATTATAAAATTATAAAATAGAACTTTTATAAATGATCATAAATTTAATAAATATTATATATAATATTATTATGAAAATATATAATATTATATATATATAAAATATAAATAAAAAAAATTTTTTTTTAATATATATATTCTTTATTAACCTCAATAGAATTAGTACAACAATATTATTCATAAATATTAAAATATTCATAAATAATAAATGAATATTTTATTTTAATTTAATATTTTTTATCTTTTCAAAATTTTAATATAAAAAAAAAATAATAATATCTTTTTTTTGACAAATAATTTTATATTTTAATATATATTTATAATTTTCTCCCATTAATAATTTAATAAACAATTACTTACTATTACACATAAATAATTTTTAAAATAAAAAAATAATTAAATATATAACCAATAATAAAATTAAATTCCCTTTTTTCTACATTTATTCAATTAATTAATGGTTTGTTTATTTATTTATTTATTTATTTATTTATTTATTTATTTATTTATTTATTTATTTATTTATTTATTTATTTATTTATTTATTTATTTATTTATTTATTTATTTATTTATTTATTTATTTATTTATTTATTTATTTATTTATTTATTTATTTATATAATTCAAAGTTTTATTTATATTAAAGTATTTAATTGTTTTTTAATGATTATATATTGAATATTATATATTATAGTTAAAAACAAATAAATAAAATATATATATATGATGATACAAATTTTTTTTAAAATTTAAAACATAAACTATTTATTCTTGATGTAATATTACACATTGGTTACACATAATCTATGTAACCATAAAAATGAAGATAAAAAAAAATTTTTTTTTTCTTTTTTCTTTATTAAAATATGTTTTATTTAACATATATAATAAATAAAAAAACCGTAGAGTAGGGCATAAAAATAATATAATAATAATTATGTAAATGAATATTATATATATATATAAAGTTATTTTTTTTTTTATTTTTATTTATTTTTTAATAATTTATATATTATAAAACATATATATTAGTTATAGAATGTATAATTTTTTTTTCTTTTTATTATAATTTATATATATTGATTTTAGAACAATTTAAATTTCATTCATATTAATATTTATAATGATATATCTATCTTCTTTGTTTCTTTTTTTTTTCTTAGCTAGTGTGAAAGAATACTACTCAATTTTATTGTTTTGATTTCATTTCATATATAATTATAAAATAAATAAATATATATATATACATATATACACATAAATATAAATTAAAAAGGAGAAAATATATATATATATATATATATTTATTTTTTCTTTTTCTTTTTTTTTTTTTTTTTTTTTTTTTTTTATTTATTCTTGATATTAATTTCTATATATGGAATGAATAAAAAATATATAATGAAAAAGAAAAAAGAAAAAAAAAACATACACGTGTAAAAATAATTATACCAAATATGAATCTAATAAGAATTTATTCCAAATAATATAATACAAAAATATGTATATGTGTTTATTCATATATATAGAATTTTATAGTTAAAATACCATAATATGGAGGAATATTTAAAAAAGTTAATATAATAACATGAGTTTTTTTTTTTTTTTTTTTTAATCCACACAATTTGTACATCATCTCTATTAATAACATAAAGAGTAAAAAGTAATTTTTTAAATGTTAAACTTCTACAATAAATTTATTTTAGTTTTAAAAACATTTGTATTAACACATTTCTTTTTTTTTTTTTTTTTTTGGTTTTTTTTACTATTATTATTACAACTTTTAAAAAAGTGTAATAAATGTTTATAATAGTGATAATAAAAAAAAGGACATATATTTAGAAAAATTTAGAAGTATATATAAAAAATTAATTAATATTTTTTTATTCTTTATAACACTTTCTAATAAATTTAATTTATTTTTATACACATTTTTTCTTTTATAATTTTTATAACTTTATTTATTTTTTTTTATTTATTTATTTTATTTTTACTTCTTTTTTTTTTATTTTTTTTTTAATAAAAAAAAACCACTTTTTTTTTTAAAGTTATTAATTATTAAATTATATTACATTTGTGTGTATTTTTTTTAATTATTATTATTATTATTATTATTTATTTTTTATTTTACATTTTATATAAAATATTGTTTTTTTAAAAAACTTTTGAATTTAACTATAATTAATTATTATTAATAAATACTCTTTAATGTAACTTCTTTTATTATTTTATTTTAATTTTTCTCTCTCTTTATATATACATATATATATGACCTAAGCATATATACTATTATATATATATATATTTAATATTTTATATTATATTATGTTTTGTTTTTTTTGTTTTTGTTTTGTTTTGTTTTTTTTACTACACTAAATTAATTAAATTTTTTTTTAATTAATTTAGATTGGGTCAACAAATTCATCGGCATAACCAGTAGAGTGAACAAGGTTCTTAATCCAAATACGACTACCATCACCTCTGGCATCTTGGAAATTAATACGGTCAAAGCTGCCAAAGTCAACATCAAGAATGTAAGTTTCGTAGGAACTACTTGGGTTAATAGATTTTACAGTAATCTTGTCATCAGTATCAGAATTTTCAACCATAACATTAACCTTACCTTCATTCTTCATATCGAAACGGATAGAACCACCCTTGAAGTAACCACTAATTCTCTTAAGAGAAAGAGCACCATATTCACCTTCTTCTGGAGTAATAACCATGGCACCACCAGAATAAGAAATGTTACATCCCCAACCCCAGTCATCATAACCATTTGGCATAGAACTAGTAGTTCTGAAAATAGTAGTGTATGTAGCTCTACCAGTATTCTTTCTAGTAGTTACAACTGGTTGTCTTGAAGTGTCAATTGGATCAACGAAATCATCAGCAGAACCAGTAGAGTAAATTAAATATCTAATATAGATTGGATCACCATTACCATTACTATCTTGAAGGTTAATACGATCGAATGGACCATCATAATCAATATCGAAAATGTAAGTCTTGAAGTCAGATTCTCCACCATCAGTGGTACCAACAATAGCAACTTCTTTATCTTCAGTACTTTCGACTTTAACTAAAAGTTTACCTTTAGATTTAACATCAAAACGAATACTACCTCCAACACCAAAGTCTTTTTTAGTATTCTTAATAGAAGCAGCACCGTAAGAACCCTTATCAGCAGTAACAACCATAGAACCATCCTTGAAAGTTAAACTAGAATCCCAACCCCAGTTATCATATCCAGTGTTTAATCTACCACCAATTTCGTAAATAACAGAGTAAGTTGGTTTAACTTTTCTAGTAGTAGTAGTAGTTCTAACAGTAGTAGTAGTAGTTCTTCTGGTAGTAGTAGAAGAAGACTTTACAATACCACACCAGTTACCATTTTCAATACCCCAACTACCACTTGCATCAGTGTATTCTACTCTAGTAGAAGATAATTTACAACATGGGTAATCTGGTTCAGACCAGCACTTTTGTTGAGTTGGTTGAATTTGTTTAGTAGTGGTTGGAATAGTCTTTGTGGATTTAACAATACCACACCAATCATTAACGTAACCCCTATTATATATATATTAATAAAATATATTCAATTAATTCTATATTCTTACTTCTTATACTTATTCCTATTTATTCTTATTATATTATTTATTAAATTATTGTTTCTTTTTTTTTTTTTTTTTGTATTTTTTTTTTTTATTTGTTATATATTTAGGATTATATTACAATTTTTATATGCTTACCAATCACCTGAAGCATCAGTGTAACTAACTGGAGTACCACTTGGACAACATGAATATCCAAGTGCTTCAGCCCAACAAGTTTCCTTTGGAATACCACACCAGTTGTTATTTTCAATACCCCTTTTTAATATTAATATTATTATATTTATTATTCATTAATTTATTAGTATTCTTTAATCATTAATCTCTTTTTTTAAATATCAATATAAATATTATTTATAAATAATTGTTCATCAATTTACCATTTTCCAGAAGAATCTTCAGATACAACTTGAATATCAGCGGAACTACAACATGGGTATCCTACTGTTTATATAAATAATGATTAAACATTATTAATTATTTTTTTTATTTTCAATTATTATTTATTTACATTTACAAATATATCATAAAGATATTTACATGAATCAGACCAGCATGCAGCACTAGCTGATGCTACAAATAAAGCGGCAATACCGATTGTCTTATACATTTTCTATATATATGTTATTAATTTTAGAATTAATTATTTATATTTCAAGCATATTTTACTACTATTGATATATTACTACTTAAATCATATATTAATTCTTTTTTGATTATTTATTTACTTACTTTAAATAAAAAAAAGTTTTAAAAATTAATTATTGACCAGCAATTAATATAATATAAAATAAATTTAATTATTTTATTTTAAAATTTTAAAATAAAAAAAATAGGACAAAATTTTGACCTTTTATATTCAAAAAAAAAAAACATGAATAATAATAATAAAATAATAAAAATAATAACATGAATAATAATAATAATAATAAATAATCTTTTTATTAATTATTATTATGAAGTCATTAGTATATTTTGCATATTTATCAGTTTCAAATATAGAAAGTCAAATAATACTAAAAGTTCATATTTAAATTGAAATAAATAATATTAAACGGGAATTAATTAACTGTATGATTCATACCCTATCATAATATAAAACAATAATTAATAAACTTTATTTAATATAAAAATTTAATACGTAATTAAGTAAACAAAATAGTTTCTATAAAAATCCAAATTTGTTACACCGAAAAAAACAATATATTCAAATTTTTAAAATAATTTTTTATATTAATATATAATATATGGTATGACATATAAAAAAATATAAATGTAGTATAATTGACTCAACAAGAAAAAAAACTAACACAAATACAATTTTTTTTAAAAATTTTTAATTTATTTTTTTAAAAAATGTATAAAAGAATTCTTAATTTGGCGAATAATCTATTAAACTTTTTAATAAATTCAGAAAAAAACCAATAAAATTTTTGGATATTAATTAAACTTTAATTAAACTAAAACATATTAAAATATTATTAAATAAATATATATAAAAAATATTATATTAATTATTAGAAAAAAAAATAAATTACATAAGAAATAATTACATAATTACATAATATTAAATAAATTACATAATATTGATTACAATAAAAAAAAAAAGAGAGTGTGAAAAAAAAGGAAAAAGGAAAATATTTTTTTTAATACTTTATTACTTTATTTTCATTTCATTTTTTCTCATTTTAATATTCTTTATTAATATTCTTTTTTTTTTTAAGTATGTTATATCATAAAATATCATTTTTACACGTTTATATGGGGAAAAAAAAATAATATCATAGCATTATGATTTTTTTTACATTATTGATTTATTATTTATTTATCAATTATTTATCAATTATTTATTTATTTATTTATTTATTTATTATTTTTTAATATCCTCTATAAATAAATGATATTTATATAAATACTAATATATTATATGTGTAGTATTTATATAATAATATATAATCTATCATATATAAATATAATCAAATAAAATACATATTTATTATATAATAAATGTAATTCTATATAAAATAAAACATATTCTACATATTATATATTATATACAAAATAAAATGTATTTATATTATATATATAAATAAATGAATTCCAATAAAATATATTTATTTTAGTTATACTTGTTGTGCTTGTATTAATAAATGAGTGATTTACAATAAATATTAAAAAGAAAGAAAGGAATGAAATAGAAACCAATCTTTCAACAATATAAAAAGCATTTATATATAATATATATAATATTAAATTTTTATTTGTTTATTCTAATTCTAAATTTTATTAATAATGAAATTTATATAATAGTATATTAGTATATAAAAAATTGTAATATAATATATTTTATTTTATTATTATTTTATTATTATTTTATTATTATTTTATTATTATTTTATTATTATTTTATTATAATTTTATTATAATTTTATTATTTATTTATTTATTTGTCATTTGTCATTCGTCATATTCTATATTTCATTTATTATCATTTAAGTTTCAGAATAAAAAAAATTTATACAAATAATTTAACTGTTTTTTTTTTTTTTTTTCACAACATAAAGTAACACAAAAAGGTGAAAAAAAGTGAGACCTCTTAGAATTTGATTAATTAATATTTTATATTTTATTTATTAAAAACCCACATATTAATAATTACATTATTAGTAAACATTTTATATTAACTATCTATAATAATTTTACATATATTAATCATATATATCAGGTGATGTAATAATACGCCACTCTGTACATTTTAATAAAATAAATTTATACATTAACAATATTTTTATGATACTTAAATATTTATAACTATATAAGAATAAACATAATATTTATTATAATATTTATTATATATTAATATATATTAAACTTTATTTCTAACAAGACCTACTAAAATTTAATTTTTAAAATGAAAATGAAAAGGAAAATGAAAATAAGATTTACATTAAAGAATAATTAAATTTATTATATATCAATTACCACTACTTATATTATATTAAGAACACATTATTACTTTATTACTTATTACTTATTACTTATTACTTATAATAATAATAATAGTTATAATAAATAATTATTAATATTCATTTATTATTATTTATTATTTATTTATTTATTATTTACTTCATTAATTAATAATAGAAAGAAATATTTAACACTCATTTATATTATATATAAATAATAATTATATATATAATTATTTATAAATGATAATAAATGATTTTTTATTAATATATAAATTATTTAATATTATTTAATGTATTTACATTGTAATAATTCAATTATATATTGTATAACAATCATAATTATATAATTACATAATTATATAATAGTAAAGAAAAAAAAATTTTTTTTTATGTAATACAATAATAAAAATTTTCCGGTTTTTTCCTTTTTTTAAAAAAAGGGAAATTTTTTAAATAAATTATATAAAAAATATTATTTTAAGCGTTTTTATTTACCGTTTTTATTTACTTTTTATAATTGTGATAAAGTTTTTTTTTTTATTTCATTTACTGTAAATACTATATTGACTTCAAATTCACCTATACTCAATTAAAAAATAATCAAATTCACCTATATTTAATTAAAAAATAATGTATTTTATATATTTATGTATATTATATATAATTTTTTTATCTTTACATTAATAAAAATATTTTATCTTTTATCAAATAGTATTACTATTAATTGCTAAATCATATGATTAATTTATGATTATATGAATATAAAAAATTTATTGATTTTAATACCCAATATCTTTGTTATTAATAATTTACCAAATACTATAAATTAAATAAAAATTATATTAAATATAAAAAAAATATATAAAGAATCTCCTTTAATTTATTATCATTTTATTATCACATTTTTCCTATTAGTGTATTTATTTTTATATAATAATGAATATATTAACAAATAATTATTTGTCAAATTCATAAGCAGATTAAAATCAAGGGGATTTACACAGAAATTTCAACTTTACTTTATTCCCTTACACTCAATTCTGATAGTTTAAAATTATTGATTGGTATATCTGTAAAAATGTCTTGGAATATTTTTTCAACAAGATATAAAAGTATAATATTTAAATGTTAATTTAGATAAAACAAATTTTTGAAAAAATTTCACCAGGTTAATGTCAATTATTACAAAGGTTATTGGAAACTTAATGAACCCTTATATGAATTAAGGCAATCTGGAAGATAATAGTTTGAAACCATCTCTACTTTTCTTATAGGTATTAAATTTCATTCAGTTAAAATCAGACTCTTTAGTATTTTTCATAAATACAATAATAAAAATGAAATCTAATTGTATTATTTAGAATTTACGTAGATGATATATTAATTTGCGGAATTGTTCTGAATTTTAAGCCACAATTAAAATAATAATTAAATCAAAATTCAAAAACTTCTAATTGAGAACCCTAATCTTATCAAATATTTAATGAGCATTACAGTTGAAAAAGAAATATATATTATCATATTCACCAGAAAAATAGCCATGAAAAACGGTGTATTAAATACAAAATTAAAAACATATAACAATAAAATTTTACTTCAATAAAGACATCATTAAAAATTAAAGAATTAAATTGGAATAAATTGGAATAGAAAAACACTAATGAATTATTAGGATATATTTTATAAAAGATATTAATAGATCAAAAATGAAAAAATTTACTGACCAAATTTTTATTAAATAACTTTATTTTTATTTTTATTTTTATTTTTCTATATTATTATAATTTTAACAAAATGTGTAAAAGAGAGCGTTTGGAAAAAATTAATAATAGTAGTTCTTTTTTAATCAGTAATACATTAATAATTTACATTCTAAAAATATTAATGTAAATATTTATTATTTATATATATCAGCCACAATTATTAATATAAATACATTATCGTTTGATACATTTTATTCATTGTAATTACCATTATTTTTAATAAACAAACTTTTAATAAAACTTTAATCTTTAATAATAACTCCAATTACATTTTATTATAATATATAAAAAAATTTTTTTTATATTATCAATAATTTATTAATATATTGGATTGACACACAATTTTATGTTAATTGTTTTACAAGGTAACTAGAAAAACTGCAAATATATTATAAATGGGGAAAAAAAAAAATTGTATTGTTTCATATGATTCATATGATTTATTCGATACATTCAACAATAGGTTAAGAGTTTTTTTTTTTTTTTTTTTTTTTAATTATTATTACTTAAAATTCAAAGCCATAATAATAATTAATGATAGTATGAATATATAGGAAAGATAAAATAATAATACTATCATTAATTATTATTTTATCTATATATTATTTATGAATATAACAAAATAAATATATATATATAATATTCATATATTTATTTTTAGTAACATTATATAAATGATTTATTGTTAGTTAAAAACTTCAAAATTGTTAATGTTAATGATTATATAAATTTCATTATTATTTTAAATTTATATTTATATTTATTTCATCTCTTACTATTTATTTCTTACTACTGTTAGGTATAATATTTAATATTTCATAAAATACTAATTAATATAAAAATATGAATTAGTGTTTTATTTTATTGTAACCAAGATTAGAATTAAAATATTTTAATTGTTGTTTTTCAGTAAAACATATGTCATATCTATCATTTGAATTTAATTTTTGAATAGTTTGACAAATGTTTTACTTAATATGATATAATTCAAGTTTAGTTCACTACCTCCTATTCTTACAATACCATTCATAACACTACAAGTTAAACCAATTCTTATACTAAATTTTTCATTTTATAATATTATATTATATTATAAATTATAATATATATATATATATATATCATAGTTGTACTAAATAACAAAAAATAATCTATCTTCTAATAGTTGTTATATGTGTAAAAAGTATATCATCCTTTATGATCATCTCTTAATAAAATATATGTTAGTCATTATTTATAGATTTTTTTTTAAATAATAAAATTTTTTATTAATAATAAAATGTTATAATTTTATTTTAATAATAAATTTTATTAATTATATTATAAAGAGAAAATTAATTTTAAACAAAGAATTTAATAAAATACAATAAAAAAATTTGATATGAAAGTATTTTATATTTTATACATATTTTTTAAATATTTAATATATAATTAATAATTAATGTTTTTTTAATAAAATATAAATAAATTAATACATTTAATACTATAACTACTTAATGAAATTGTATATTTACGTACAACATCTAATTGTTATTAATATACAATTTCATTAAGTAGTTATAGTATTAAATGTATTAAGTGTATATTATTTAGTATAAGTGTATATTTTATTATTCTTTAATTTCTTTTTCAATATCTATTGTATGTATTATATATTCACTGTATTTATATCCTATAATTATTATATTATATTATTATATTATTAATAGTAATAGTAATAGACACTAGTAATAATTATAAAAATAACTATTTATTATTTAAAATTATTATTTAATACACTATTATTACTTACTATTATTATTTTATTATTATAGATATATATTATTACTCATTATTACTTTAAAGAATTATCACTATTATAATTATTATTTCTAATATAAAATAATATAACATATATATTATTATATAGTATTTTAAAAAAATTGTATTAAAATTATTACATTAATATTTAAAAATACTATATATTAACACTAATCAAATAGTAATAATAATAATTTATATTATTTATATTATTACTATTCATTTATTTATTTATTTATTTATTTATTCATTTATTTATTTATTTATTTATTTATTTATTTATTTATTTATTTATTTATTTATTTATTTATTTATTTACCTATTATATTTATTTATTTACATATTATATTTATTTATTTACCTATTATATTTATTTATTTATTTATTTATTTATTTATTTATTTATTTATTTATTTATTTATTTATTTATTTATTTATTTATTTATTTATTTACAAAATATTTAAGAATATACTACATTTCATTATCGACTAGTTTCTCCATGCTACGAGTCGATACGCTTTACTCACATGTTCACCAAAATATGTATTTTATACATAAAAATAACATTTATATGTATTTTACACATATATTTAAACAATAATAATAATAATAATAATAATAATAATAATAATAATAATAATAATAATAATAATAATAAAAACATATTAATAAATTATACGTAATATATCATAAATTCATAACACATAAAACATTACGTATTATGAATTTATAAACAACTTCAAGATTATCTGAAGAACAACAATTAAAACGAACATCTTATTTATCCTTTATCACATTAATATACCATTTTTTATACTTTAGTTACTAATTTCATCAACATATTTTTATTAGAACATCATGAAAATCTCCGTTTAGGAAATTTAGTTGAACAAGTTAAATTATTATATATTTTTGAATCTAATATTGTAAGATTAATTTCATATATAATCATCATATATAATCATCTAACATTTACTACAATCAAATCTTGCATAAAAATATAGTTTTGTAGTGTGAACCTTATTTATTTATTTATTTATTTATTTATTTATTTATTTATTTATTTATTTATTTATTTATTTATTTATTTATTTATTTATTTATTTATTTATTTATTTATTTATTTATTTATTTATTTATTTATTTATTTATTTATTTATTTATTTATTTATTTATTTATTTATTTATTTATTTATTTATTTATTTATTTTTTTTTATTATTTACTAATTTATTTATTTATTTATATAAATAATAATTATTACTGATTAAAGTTTACTATTTAATATTTTATTATTAATTCTTTTTTTTATAAATTATGTGGACCTTTATAAAATAATAACGGAATAAATACTAAATTAAATTATTATTATTAATAAGTTAATATTATTAAAAAATTATTCGATTATTATTTTTGATAAACTTTAATCATTATTTAACTTTCCTTCAAATAATAATTTATTAATTGATTCATTAAGTGTCTTTGACAATCTTGTAAATCAATAATTTTAATAATATTAAAAAATTCTTTTTCTTTTTTATTTTCCTATTATTATTACATTATTTTAATATTCTAAATAAATAAAAATAAATAAAAAGAAAAAAAAACAAATAATTAAATAAATAAAAAAAAAGCATATTATTATTATTTTAAATTATATATTTCTTATTATTATTATTATTATTATTATTATTATTATTATTATTATTATTATTATATACAAAATTTTTTTCATTTTTATTTTATAATTATTGATGAATAATAAATTAAAAAAATTTATATATAAATTAATTATATCCATTATAATATATTGTATTGTATTATTATTATTATACAATATATTGTAAATAAGTCAAACGGTAATATTTTTTATTAAAATAAAAAAATATAATTTTTTTTTTTTTTTTTTTTTTTTTGAATTAAATTTTGAGTAACCAAAGAAAAAAAAAATACTTTAAATAATAATAATTAGTATTATTATTTTATATATATTTATATATATTTATATATATTTATATATATTTATATATAATATTTAATGAATAATTATTATTATTATTATTATTATTTTTAATTTACACTTTTTAATTTAATTAAATAAATTTCCATATAAAATTAAAAATGATGATAATTTTATGTATCACAAATAAAGGAGATAATTTGATAATAATTGAATTTATTTTAATAGTAAATATAATTTAATTTATTATTTAATATATTTTCTATATTAAACTTTTTTTTTATTATTATAATTGTAAACTTAATTTTATATTTTTTTTATTTTTTCATTTCATTATTTAATTAAATTTTTATTATTATGGTATTATTAAAATATTAAAATATTATTATAATAATCAATTATATTAATATATAATATTAAATAACTATAATAATTATAAAAATTATATTAAAATTAAGAAAATAATAATAAAAAAAGTTTATATATATATGTCATCATCATTCATTTTATAATTTTTTGTTTTTGTTTTAATTTTTTTTTTTTTATACTTTTTTCTTGATTACAATTATTCTTTGTTTTTTTTTATTTTTTTCTATATTGTAAATTAAACAAGATGCATTTGAAATCTTTAATTTTAATTGCATTTTTAGCATTATTTAATTATGCTAACTGTGCTTGTAATACGGCCTGGGGCCAATGTGGAGGGTAAATAATATAGATTAATAAAGTAAATTGGAATATAAATAAAATAGATTAATATATTAACATTTATTATATATTATATTATATATTATTTATTACATATATATATATAATTACAAAAAATAAAATATAAAAATAGTGACACATATAGAGGAGAAAAATGTTGTGTAAGCGGTTATTACTGTAAATACTATAATCAATGGTAAATAATAAATTGTTTAATACTTTTATAAAATAAAAATAATTAAAAAGAAAATATTATAAAACAATAATTATACAATTAAATATACTATATAATATTGAAGTTAATATTAATAAAATAATTAATTAATATACAATTACAAAAAAAAAATGATTAAATTATTATTAATTGACATAATTAATATATCAACATTTATTTTTTTATTATTATTATTATCAAAATTAAAAAAAAAAATTATTAACATTTAACTAATAAAAAAATTTTAAATATTATATTGATATATATATTTATAATCCCAATAATAATTTATATATTTATAATCAAAATCTCAATATAAAAATTTATATATTTATAATAATAATTATAATAAAAAAAGGTTTTCACAATGTATTCCAGGTAATACAACTACTACTTCAAGAGTTAGAACTAATGAAAGTACAACTCAAGTAGTTACTAAAACTACAACTGTAGTAAATCCAACAACTGCTGCTCCACAACCAACTAACAACACTCCAAAACCAAATACTCTCTTTATTGCTGGTGATTCTACTGGTGATAGTACCACAGCTAATGGAGGTAAAACTGTTGGTTGGGGTAAATTCTTATCAAATTACGTCACTTGTAATGTACAAAATCATGCTAAATCTGGAAGAAGTGCTAGAACCTTCTGGCGTGAAGGTAGATGGACTACATTAATGAATGGTGTTCAAGCTGGAGATTATGTCTTCATTCAATTTGGTCATAATGATGGTGGAGGTCCATATCATGAAAAAGAAAGAGGTTGTGTTGATGGTACTGGTAATGAATCTGTTACTGTAACATTAAAATCTGGTGAAAAAGAAGTTGTTCATACTTTCCCATGGTATATTCGTCAAATGGCTAATCAAGTTTTAGCTAAAAAAGCTCATCCTATTCTTCTTACTCAAACACCACGTAAAATTTTCACAAATGGAAAAATTGAAACTCCAGGCCGTTTCCATGATTATATGATTATGGTTGCTAAAGAATTAAATATTCCATGTATTAATATGTTTAAATATATTGCTCGTCAATATGAAAGTCTTGGTGAAGCTTATCTTAACAATAATGGCTGGTTCCCAGTTGATTATCTTCATCCAAGTCCAACCGCTGCTGATTTCGATGCTAAACTTCTTGTTAATGCTTTCTCTAAATGTCAACCAATTTCAGAATTAATTGCTGTCTTAAATGATAAGGGTAAAGCTGTTAACTACGATTGTAGACAATAATTTGCTTTTTTTTTTTCTTTCCTATAATAATACATTTTAAAATAAAATTTCAAAATAACAGATTAAGCTTTTTTTCTATCAATTTTTTCTCTTTTTTTTTTAATATATATATATAAATATATTATAAATATAAAAGTCAAAATTTATTTTAAAAAATTATAAAAATCATATATATATATATATATTATGTATAAATAAAATAAATTAAAACAAATAAATTTGATATTTATTTGTCAAGTATAATATATTTAAATAAAAAATATTATTTATAAGTGATAAATGAAATAAAAATAAAAAATAAAAATAAAAAAAAAAATTATTTTTTTATCATATTTTTTTTATTTTTGATAATTCATTTTAACATAAAAAAATACTATTCTCTCTTTAAAAGAAGAAAAAAATTATTTTTTATTGTAAAACAAAACAAAAAAAAATAAAAAAATTTTTTAAAAAAAAACAAATTAAATAAAAAAAATAATAAAGTACTTTTTTGAAATCTAAAAGTAAAAGTAAAAGAAAAAAGAAAAACAAATATTTAAATTTTAAATTATAAATGATTTAATGGATTAATGTATCTTTTATTTCTTTCTATATTTTTTATTTCAAAAAATTCTTTTATTTTATTGGATTTATTAATTTATTAAATCTTTTTTTAATATTTCAACAAAAGTTAGATATTATTAAAGTTTTTTTTTTTTATAAAATAAAAATGTGTTTGAAATTTTAATACATAATAATAAATTAAAAAAAAAAATTTACAGAGGAACAATTTTATTATTTTGTATATAATTTATTTGTTTGTTTTATTTTGTGTTTTTTTTTGTTTGTTGTTTATTATTTATTTTGTTTTTTTTTTTTTTTTTATTTATCTTGTTTTATTTATTTATTTATTTATTTATTTATTTATTTATTTATTTATTTATTTATTTATTTATTTATTTATTTATTTATTTATTTATTTATTTATTTATTTATTTATTTATTTATTTATTTATTTATTTATTTATTTATTTATTTATTTATTTATTTATTTATTTATTTATTTATTTATTTATTTATTTATTTATTTATTTATTTATTTATTTATTTATTTAATACAAATTTGAATTCTATAATAACTATAGAAATAATAATAACAATAATAATGAAGCAACACAATCATCTTAAATATATATATATATATATATTAATTAATCAGTCTGTATATTATACATAAAAATATAAAAAATATAAATAAATAAAAATAGTAAAACAAGAAAAATTAACAACAAAAATAATAATAAATAAAATAAAAATTAAAGAAAGAATAATAATAACTAATACTTCTTTATATATTTTTATTTACTCAATAATTTATTTATTTATTATTTTTTATTTTTTTTTTTTTTAATTCATATTTTTATTTTTTTATTCTATTTTTTTTTATTTTTTTTTTATTTTATTTTATTATTTTTAATTTATTCTATAACATTTTTTATTATTAATTATTATGAATGACTTTTTTTTATAAAAATTTACAAAATAATAATAAAATTTAATATTTTTAATATTGTTAAATGATTTTAACTAAAAAAAAAATCATTTATTCAAAATTAAATATTTTATTATTTATTTATAAAGAATAATTTAATATCTTTATATATATTCTATATTTTTTTTTATCATTCAAATAAAAATATATGATATATATACTAATCGTTATGTTTTATAGGTATATATATACAAAATGTTTTAGAAAAGTTAATGATAAAATATATTATAAAAATTTTAATAATTCTGATTTTTTTGGTTGTTTCGTTTTTTCGTTGTTTTTGTTTTTGTTTTCGGTATGTTTTTTTTTTTCGCTTTTGTATTTATATATATATATATATAATATTTTTTTTTTGTTTTTTTTTTGTTTTTTTTTTTTTTTTTATTTTTTTTTTTTGTTTTTTTTATTTATTTATGTTTGTTATATTCGTTTTTCTATTTTTATGTTTTTTTTTTATTTATTTATGTTTGTTATATTCGTTTTTCTATTTTTATGTTTTTTTTTTATTTATTTAATTTTTTTTTTATTTAATTTTTTTTTACTTTTTTTTTATTTTTTTTTTTTATTTTTTTATCTTTATCTTTATTTTTTTTTTAAACACATTGAGAGTACCAATCATTAACGAAATTACAACTTCCTTGGCAACATCTAGTTGGACCACTATAGTTAATACCACCACATTGAGCCCATTGAGCAGCACAGCTGCCACTATTATTATTATTATTATTATTAGTTGGAGTTGGAGCTTTGGTAGTAGTACTAGTTCTTATAATAGTGGTAGTACTGGTTTTAACATTGTTATTACCACTACCACTAGCATTATTAGTAGTAGTACCATCAATACCTGGAGCTTCAAGACGTATATGATCATACATAATACCATCAAAACTATAATAAGTTTGATAACCACCAATTTTTCTACAATATAATGTAAATTTATTTTCTCCAACCTTAAAAGCAGATGGATCAAATTTAAATTCTAATTCACGATAAATACCACGAATACCATCACGACGAATACAAGCATCATCTATTAAATCTTTAACTTCTGGTGTAGCTTTACCATCATTTAAAGCAATAGAAAGAGCTGCAGAACTTGAAGCAGCAATAGAAATACGTAAAACGGATGTTCCTGTTGGTATTTTATTTAAATTGAAATAAATATTCCATGGTACACCTTTATATTTACCATCACTACCTGGAATAGAAACTTGACAATAATTCCAATCTTTAGCATAATTAGATTTACCTACGTAATAGTTAACACTATTAGGGAAATCTTTTTCAAATTCATAATAAAGACCCCATTGATTAAAATGATCACCATGTCTATATTCCATGGCTGTACGATCTGGAATACCAATTTCCCAGGTAATAGGAGCAATACGATTTTCATTAAAAGTAAATTTACCAAGATTTGTTACTTCACCTGCTTTTACTGTAACTAATTGATCTAAAATAAATTCACCAACAACACCTTTAGCCCATGCACGTAATTGATAAGTACCTGGAACAACAGCATAAATAACAAAAGTTGGAGTAGCACCATTTAAACTATGAGCCCAATGAGAAGTATGACGCCATTGTTGATGTGGAATAGGTTCAGTATTAGATTCTGGTTGAACTAATGTAACAACAGCATCTTCAAGTGGTAAACGAGTACCAGTTAAAGGATTATTTATAGCAAGGGTACCAGTAACCTTACCACGTTCTTTAACATAACCTGGAATAGAAGTAAAAGTATAAGGCCATTTTTTACCTTCTTTGGTAGCCATATCTTTAGCATCATTCCATGAAGCTTGAACAGAATTAGCTTTATTTAAATAAATTAAAAATGGACCATAAACTTTTGACCAATTTTCACCTTGATTAATGGTTTCATCACCTGCACCATAATGAGAACCTGCCATATACATAATTTGTAAAGAATCACTACCACCTTGATGACATGAAAGATCACGATTATAGGCACCACCATTTTTCCATTCCATAGAAGGACTAACAAACCAACAACCTAAACCAGTAGATTGACTAGCAAAACCATGAACATTATGTTTTAACATATCAATAGAATAATCATATTTATGAATAACTTCACCATTTGGTAATTTACAGGCTTCTTTTGGACCCATTTCAACACATTTATTTTGATCAGCTGCACTTGGCATAAAACGACCAACATTATCTTCAACTTGTAACCAATTGAAAATATCAGCTTTTAATCTTAAAACTAAACGAATTTCACTAAATGAAGTAGTTGGATAACTAGCACTATGATTATGTCTTAAAGCAAAGTAAACACCTCTAGTGTCTGAAAGCATGGTATATCTTACTTCCCTATAGTAATATAATAGTTTAGTTTAGTTTAATTTAGTTTGTTTTGTTTTGGTTTGGTTTGGTTTGGTTTGATTTAAATAATAGACAAAAAAATTTATATAATTATTAATAATTATTATAAATAACAATATATAATTTAAAAAATAATATATATTTTTTAAATTCATTAAATTCTTTTTTTTTTATAGTATTTTAACTATATATATAATATTTATATATATTTACATATACATATATCAATAAAAAATATAAATATATACCAATCAAGAGCTAATCCAGATTTGGAATCATATGTATCATAAAAAGCAATTTCAACATGTGAAGAAGTATTTGTAATAACTGAACTTCTTTTAGCAGCGACTAATTTATAGATATTAATTATTAAATATATAATAAAATCATTATTTAATATTTTTTTAATAATATAATATAAATATATATATATAAATATACATCCATATTTTATTATTTTTTTTTTTTATATTTTTATATCTTTTTTTTTTTTTTATCTTTTATTATATATACTTACAATAAACTTTTCCACCATTAGCATCAATATATGATCTATTTAAAAATTCTTGATTATTACCACCAATTTTCATAGAAGTGATAAAACCTGAACTTTTAGCGATAACGACTGTAGCATAACTAATTAATTATAAACAAAGCAAAGCAAGTATATAAATAATTAAATAGATAAATAATAAAATAGATAAAAAAAATAAAAAAAAAAAAAATTATATAAAGTAAGTATATAATAAAAAATATTTAATTGAGTATACGTTAATCACTTATGAATAATTATTTTTTCTAGTTTTTATTATTATTTTCAATTATTAAATTATGATGTCTTTACTTACTCATTTTTTAAAGTATATGATGTACCATTGTCATTTAAACTAACACCATATACGACTGAAACTATATAGGTTAGTACTAATACAAAAATAGATACTCTCATTTTTTTTTTTTTTTTTTATTGTAATATTATTTAAAAAAAAAAAAAGAAGACTTTTTTTTTATGAAAATTAAATTAATACATTTTTGTTTTATTTATACTTTTATGATAAAAATGAATGAAACAAAACAAAAACAAAACAAAAAAAAAACAATAATAAAAATTAATAAATACTATAAGAAAAAATAAGATAAAAAAGTAATAATTTTTGTAAATCTTATAAATAATAAATTAATTATAAATTAAAATGATTATTATATGACAACTTTTTAATATATAAAACTTGGTTTTTTATATATATTTTATTTGATTTTTATAAACTTTTTAATAGTTATTAAAGTTTATTATTTATTTATCTTTTTAAAAAAAAAAAAATTTTAAATTTTATTTATTATATAAAAGTATTTAAGTAAACCAATAGGTTACACAAATATGATTTAAAATGCTTTTGTCAGAATTAAATTCTTAAAAAATTAATTAAAAATTAATTTAGTCTATTATCAATGATGTATGTATACATTACTTATATTAAACATTATTTTAATATATGCTGACATTACATTCATAATATCATAATCTATCATCATAGGGAATGTATATAAATATAAATATAAATATAAATATATAAATATATAAATATAAATAAAATTTTAAATATTATATAAATCTCATAAATAAATATTTTTAAGCTCCTTTTTATCACTACTTTATTTAATTACTATTACTATTATATAATTACTAATATATAATGATGACCATTCATAATCAAAATTTCCTTATTTAATAGAAGGTATTAATAACAATAATTAATAAAACTAATTATTCCTAAATTTAACAATTATTAATTATTTTATTTATTCATTTATTTATTCCAAAATTTGGTCTAATTTATAAATTAATGGAAAATATATATATATATATTTAAAAAAAAATAAAAACTTAAAGAGAAAAAGTTTATTACTATATTAAATTAATAATTTAAAAAAAAATTATAAATAAATTCATATCTATTAATATTTCTTTTTTATTCATTTATTCAATCATTCATTCATTCATTTAGTTAGTTATTCATTTATTCATTTATTCATTTATTGATTTATATTTTTTTTAAAAATTATTTTATCATTTTATAAAACAAGTTTATCCTATAAATATATACATAATATAAAAAAAATATTATAATCATTACTATAAATAAAATAACTATTACCTAGTTGTATAAATTATTAATCTAATATTCAATTAAATTAAATTTAAATTAAATTAAAACATTTATAATAAATATATTAAACTTTTATAATGCTTTTATGCTAATATTCTATTATAAAAACTCCAATATTTTAATAAACAATTTATAATTACAAAGTAAGTCTTTTTTTTTTTATTATTATTTTTATTATTATTTTAATATTTTATTAAAAATAAAAAAAAAAAAAAAAAAAAAATTTATAATATACATTATGATAGCATGATTTTTTTCATTAATTAAAAAAAAAAATTTTTTTTTTCCTTATATTAAAATTTATCAAATAGGGAAAATTATTTAATATTTAATAAACTTTAAATAATAAAAAAATTCCTTTATAAAAATTTTTAAACTTTTTAATATGGGACTTTTTTTAAAAAAAAAAAAAAATTTATTTTTAAGCTATTGTTAATATAAAACATATATAAAACATTAAAATAAAATATTAAAATAAATACCAATTTAAAAAAAAAAAAATAATAATAAATAAATAAATAAAATAAATTAAAACAATAATAACAAAGAATAATGAATATTTATATATATATAAATATTAAATATTAAATATATTAAATTTTATATAAAAAAGATATTTCAAATGAAGAAAAAATTGGATCACTTAATTCATTATTAGATTAGATAAGTTTTTTATTTATATATTAAATAAAATTATGTTTATAATTGATATAAAAGAATCAGTTGATACTATAATATCATTTAACAGTGGAACATTAGATAATAATAATAACAATGACATATTGTAAAATTTTTTTTATAATATAGTACATTATGTAATTAATAATGCTTATAATGCTTGACTATTAATACAAAAATATTATTTTAACTAGGATTAAATAATATTTCATTTTAATTAAATAATCTTTCATTTTAATTAAATAATCTTTCATTTTAATTAAATAATCTTTCATTTTAAATATTAATTTTAAAATCCTTTAACATGGATTTTATTTATATATTTTTATTTATTATTAAAATAAAATTTCATTCTTTTGATATCTTGTTAAAAATTGGGATAAAAATAAATATTACAAAATAATTTCCAAGTATGAACTTCTTTATATATGATAATAAACATAATATTTTATTTTTTTATATATACTATTGATAAAATACTTTTTTTTTCATTTATTAAATACTTTTATTTATTATTTACTCATTTAATAATTCTTGTTATTTATCTTTTTAAAATTATTTATTTATTTATTTATTTATTTATTTATTTATTTATTTATTTATTTATTTATTTATTTATTTATTTATTTATTTATTTATTTATTTATTTATTTATTTTATTTATTTATTTATTTATTTATTTATCCATTTATTTATTTATTATATTTATTTATTTATTTATTTATTTATTTATTTATTTATTTATTTATTTATTATATTTATTTATTTATTTATTATATTTATTTATTTATTTATTATATTTATTTATTTATTTATTTATATATTAATGTTTACTATTTAATATTTTATTATTACTACTTAATTTTAATATTATAATATTATACATTTATTGTTATTTTTTTTATTGTTATTTTTTTTTTTTTTTTTGTTATTTTTTTTTATATATCTTTTTTTTTTTTCTTTTATAAAATACTATATATGAACTATTTATACTATATAAATATATATTAATATTATGATTTTTATATTTATAATTTTAAAAAAAAAAATTGAAAATTCAATTATACAAATTATACTTATTAAAAAAATTTTTTCAATATATAAAAGTATAATATTATTATATTGAAAATTTTAAATATGCTGACTATATATTCATTGAAGGATTTAAATAAAAATAAAATATATTATTCTTTAAATTTATTTACATCCTTCATATTTAATGTAAAATATTTTAAATCAATTTTTTTCCTGAGTTTTAATTTATTCATATTACATCTTGATAATAATCTATATATATATATATATATATATAGTTTTCTCATCACTTGAAAGATTTTTAATATGAATATATATAAAAAACTATTTTAATTACAAGAAAAAAATGTGATTGAATATGACTATATATAAAACTATTTAATTATAAAAAAAAAATATTATTGAATGATATAATTAATATATTCCTCAAAGAAAAAATAATTGATTCATTCTTACATCATTATATGTTTTCAATGAATAGATCTTTAACATATTTAAAATTAATAATACAATAAGAGTATTCTTTTAATAATAAAAAAAATGTTTTAATAATATATAAATTATATTCCATTGAAATTCATTATTGGATTTCCAATTAATTCTTATTATAGAATAATAAACTAATTTAGAAATTTGGAAATATTGACATCGGTAACATCGGTAATTCATTTGAAATTTGTTTATTATTATTATTATTATTATAATAATAGTTTTGCAATCCATTATTATCAAAATCAACAAATTCTTGATTCATTGTTGGAATGAAATAATTCGTTTTAAAATTTAAAATATCTATTAATAGTGGATTTAAATCCATTTGTAATTGATTTAATTGTGTTGGCAATAAATGATGTATATTAATACCTAATATATTCAAGAATTTACTTAAAATATTATAATTAATATTTAAACCATTTATTAATAGTGGATCTAAATTCATTTGATTTAATTGTATTGGTGATAAATTTTGTATATTATCATGCATATTCCATTTACTTAAAATATTATTAAAATTATTAAAATCATTTTGAATAGGTATATTCCCTTGATTATTACTATTAATAAAATTGATTTCATAATTATTAGGCATTGAGATTTCCATTTCATTTTGATTTCTTGTCATCACGTAATCATTTAATAAAGGGTTGCTATAATAATAAAAATTTATATTAAAAGAAAAAATATTTCTGAAATTATCAGTATTTTCATCAAAAATTCCATCCATATAAAATGACCATAATTCATAATATTCCTCACCTAGTTTGTTTATATATGAATCCTTACGTTTTTTAGCAAATTGTTTATAGCTTATAGTAGAAAAAGGATCACTGTAATAAACATTATATTCATCAATAATAACTAAATGATATAGATAATAAGGCTTTCCTCCATATTCATCACTATTAGGATGTAGCTGAAGTTTTATTGTAATTTCTCCCTCATTAAAAGTAATATCATCATTACTAATTGGATAAGAATTAAAATATTTCTCCAATACTTCTTCACTTGTTTTATTATTTATTTTGTCGGTAATTTCAGAAACCTTTTTATAACGTACAGAACAATTTTCAATCTTTACTAAAAAAAAAACTAGAATTCCTATTATATCTTGAAAATTGTAGATGAATTTTAAAAATTTTTAACTCAGCTTGATCATTATCATCATATACTAACCTTTTTACATAAATATCATTATCATTATATACTAATTTCTTTATATCTAAAAATTTTCTACGAATTTCTTTAATAAATTCTACATGTTTATTATTCTTATGATTATTAATAAAATTAAGAATTTTACAATTTCCTTTATATTCAGGTGACAAATTCATATCACCATTATTATTATAAAATTTTGAAATTAAACTGTTCATTGTTACAATTATAAAAAATTATTAAATTAAAATTGAAAATACTACAAAAATTTTAAAAATAAAAAAAATTAAATATTATTTATTCTATAAATCTTTTTAATAAAAATAAATTTTATAATAAAATTATAGATTATTCTTAATAAATTTTTTTAAAAAAGATTTTTTTTTATAATATTTATATTCAAAAAAATTTATAATTTATATCTATAAACTAAAATCAGATAATTATAAATAAAAATATAAAATGTTTATTAAATGAGAGAGATTTAATAGAAAAGACTATTTTTAATTAATAATTTATATGGATAGAAAGTGTTTAAAAAAAATTTAATTAATAATAAATGAAAATTTTAAAGCTTTTATTTTAAATTTTTGAAATTACAAACTTTGTAAACTGATGCAAAAAAAAAAAAAAAAAAAATTTTTTTAAAGAAAATTTATCATTTATATACTTTTTTTATTATTATTATTTGTATATTATTTGTATACAAAACATTATTTATATTATATATTTATTGAATATTCATTGAATATATTTAACTACTATAAAAATCAACAAAAAAAAAAAGATCTGATATTATATTTAACTTTATTTAAATAAAAAAATAATAATAAAAGTATAATAAACATGTATATTATTCTTTTTAGGTTTTTTTTTTTTAAACTTTTTAGGATTTTTTAATATAAATTAATTAATTATGATATAAATTAATATATTATTTAATTTAATTTATTTATATTTATTATGTAATGTTAATTTTTTTGACACTCAAAAAAAAAAAAAAAAAAAAAAAAAAAATATTAGTGTCATAACAATTATAAAAATTTACATTAATGTCATAACAATTATAAAAATTTACAAAAAAATATTTTTTCTTGTTTAAGCACATTTAATATATTTTTTTGTAAATTTTCTTATCCTATTCTGTTAAATGTATACAAATAAATTATAATGCATATAAATACATTATTGTAATAAATTATCCTTTTTAATATAATAAACTTGGCTATAGTCATAAATACAATACATTATATATTTATAAAAAAAATACATTATATTTACATTAAAAAAAAATTACTTAAAAATATAATAATCATGTCTATAATACATTTTATATTAAAAAAAATTACTTAAAAATATAATAATCTTGTCTATAGTACGCAATACATTATATATTAAAAAAAAAAAAAAATTACTTAAAAATATAATAATCTTGTCTATAGTATGCAATACATTGTATATTAAAAAAAAAAAATTACTTAAAAATATAATAATCTTTTCTACTAGTAATAAAATTTATACAATACGCTATTTAAAAATATATTAAAAATAAAAAAATAAATAAAAGAAAAGTGTTAATTCATATATATTATTATTATTATTATTATTATTATTATTATTATTATTATTATTATTATTATTATTATTATTATTATTATTATTATTATTATTATTATACTTTTTAAAATTATATATATTAAAAATTAAATAAATATTATATAAACAACATATTTGTTGATATAATTATTGAAATAATCTGAATTTGTTATATTTACAATATATTTTGTATTAATAAATATATGAATAAGTAGATAAATTGTATTATAATAACAATAATTAAAACAAAGAACGATGTTTATCAAAGATTAAATATAAATAAGTTAGTTTATGAATTATCAAATTAATATAAACCTATTATAATTAACAACTGAATGCATCAATAATTAATTAGTAGTAATATTTATATTATAAACCTATTATAATTAACATCGCATCAATAATTAATTAGTAATAATACTTATATTATTCTATATATACATTTTACTAGTAGTAATAATATTATTTGTAGTAGTAGTAGTTTAATTACTAATAATATGATTATTGATATTAGTTTTATTTCTAATTTATGTCAGTGTTATAGTTTTCAAACAGTTTTTTTTTTTTTTTTTTTTTTTCTTTTAAATAAATACTTTTAAATTAATATTTTAAAAAATAATATTCCTTTATAAAATAGAATTTTTTATAATTTATTCAAAAAAATAAAAAATAAAATGAAATAAAAAGTAAAATAAAATAAAATAAAAAAATAAAATGAAATAAAAATGAAAAAAAAAATATTTTTCAGTTCTTTTTATAACTTTTATAAAAAAATTCAAATTAAATATATTCAAAAATGAACATATTTAAAACAAAAAAATTACGACCAAAATAATGATTTTAATAATAATTGTTTGATGATTATTTATCATTTTTATATATATTTATTTATTGTTTTATTATTTTTTTTAGACATAATTTATTTATTTTTAGACATATTAATATTTATAATATATTATATTTATAATGGACATATCATAATATATATATTATATATTAAAAATATTATTTTGGAAGGAACTATTAATAATTTTTTTGTATTAATTTATTTATTAATTATTATAAATGAATTATATTTTATATATATATTATTTTAATATTTATATATATGGATATATGGAAATTAATATATAAAAGAATATATTTTTTATAAATTAATAAAAGAAAAAAAAAAATAAATAAAATAAAATAAAATAAAATATTTTATCCAACCTCATTTTTATTTATTTTTATTTATGTTTAAATTATCTTTCCATAAACATGTCAATTTTTTTTTAAAAAAAAAAAAAAGTGTAACTATATGACAATTTATTATTTATAAATAATTTTATAATTTCATATATAATTAATTGATATAATATAAAATTAATGATATTAATCATAACTAATTGCTAATGTAATCATATTATTTAAACTAAATAAGAAATAAAATATAAATAAAAAATAAAAGAGTCAAGAAACAAAAAGCAAAAAACAAAAAAATGAAATGAGGGTTTTTTTTTTTTTTTCTTTTATATAAACATTAAAGATGAAATTATTATATGAATAAATAACACTTTTAAATAATTTATAAAATATAACTTGTTTTTATTAAGCATGATATAATCTATATAAAATAATATACAAAAATTACAATATTTAAAATCTGTTAACTTTACTTCTAATCCCAAATAATATTAATATTTCATTTTTCTTTTATATCATATCAATTAATTATAAATAAATAAAATAATAAATATTTTAAAATATATTACCTATTTATATACTATTAAATGTATACATTTTGATATTGTAATGTATTTTTTATAAGTGTATTTTTATATAATTTATTGAGTAATAATAATTATAATAATATAAATAAAATAAAACAGATCGATAGAAATATTTTTACTTTTATTATTATCTATAATAAAAATAATATTTAATATTAAATATTATAAAGTTAAGGTTGATCTAAAAATGTATATATATTTAATTTATAAAATAAATTTTATTAATAATTTAGTATATAGAATTAAAATATATATAAATCTATAAAAGAAATTATTGGTTATTATATATAATACATATGCAAAGTTTAATAATATTAGAAGTGAACTATTTTTAGGCTGTTTATTCAAATTTTAATTCTCTCATTTTACATTCTACTCCACAATTCATTATAATTTTTTATTATTTATTTATTTATTTATTTTCAAATTAAAACATTAATTTTTATTATAATTCTTTATATTTATATAATACAATATAATTAAAAATTATATAATAATAATATTATTATTATTATTATTAAAAAGATTATAATAATGAAATTAATATTAATTAAAATTATTTTTATAATTATTAAAAAAAAAAAAAAAAAAAAAAAAAAAAAAAAGAGGAACATGGATAATCCAACTATTGTTATAAATAAATAACCAATCAATGGACAAATAAAAAAATCTATTTTACAATATTTATATTAAAAACAATAAAAATTTAAATTACTAATATAAATAATAATATAAAATATTTAAATATTTTTATTAATAAAAATCCAAAACATGAAATTTTAATATTTTTTTTTACCTTTGATCTTTTCTTATATACTATTTATCATTTCTTTTTTTTTTTATTTATTTATTATTTATAACTAAATTATTAATATTAAAATTTAAAGATCGCTTAAATTTTAAATTTAATAATATATAAAAACTTTTTTGTTAATTTTAATAATTCAATAAAAAATTATTTTAAGAATTGAAAATTCTTTTATACTATCAAATAAAACAAAAATAAAAATAAAAATAAATAATAATAAAAAAAATATTATGTTATAAGATACTAATATAAAATTATTATTAATACTATTTATGAATTAATTTTTATTAAAATGTTTATTTTGTTTATCAAATAAAAATATATATATCACGTGGATAATATTAAAAATTTAATTATTTAGCATATGCTAATTATGAATTAATGAATTAATGACCTTTTCCTTGAAACTATCCTTAAAATAATTTTCAATATATTTTTGTATTAATAATAATAAAATCCTTAGATTTATATTACAAAAAAAAAATAAAATTGAAATTCTTATTATTATTATTATTATTATTATTATTATTATTATTATTATTATTATTATTATTATTATTGTTTGTTGTTGTTGTTGTTACTATTATATTTATTACTAAAAAAATTATTAATTAATAATTCTTTTTTTTTTCTTTTTTTCTTTTTTTTTTTTTTTTAAATTTTTATTATAACAAAAAAGGTATATTTAAATATTTGTAATATAAAATATATTAAAATATATACACAAATTTTAATATCTGAAATTAAAGTTTTTAATAATTAAAAAAAAAATAATTTCAATTTTTTTTCTAGTTAAAATTAAAAAAAAATACAAAATTAATATATGCCAATCATTTTTTTTAAATTGATTTGATTGGCTATAAAGAATTTAAAAAACTTTATAATTAAGATTATTGATTGAGATTATATTATAAAATATATAGTTTTATATTATAATCAATATTCTATATATATAAATTAATTAATATAATAATTATATTATTATATAATAGCATCAACCATATTTATATTAAATACTATATAATAACTATTCAAAATTCAATCATAATAGTAATATATTTTATTTTATAATTCTATATTACAATAATATATAATAATTACTTATATAATTCAAATATTTTATATTATTCTTATTGTAATAATAATAATATAAATTTAAAATTATTAATATTTAAAATTTTAATAATTAAGATAGCTCCCCTAAATATATATATAATAAAAAATTTTTTTTATTTTTTTTTTTTTTTTGCACTTTTCAACACAAAAAAAATAGAAGCAATATTTAGTTAAAAAAAAAAAAAAAAAAATAGGAATGTTTGCATATATATAGTATTCATTTTCCTTATTTTTTTTTTAAAATATTTATTTATTTCTCATTCCAAAAAACCTTTACAAATAATATTTATGATACCATATTTATAGAAATTAGAAACACTTTTTTTATATTTTACTTTAAACTCTTAATTTATTTAAATTATTAAAAAAAAATATCATTTCATAATATAGATTTATACTTTATTCTTTATTTTATTTTATTTTTTTTATTTTAAATTCATTTTTATTTTTATATTTATATATCTTTATATTCAATTTATTATTCTTATATTATTTATTCATTTAATATTATCTTATTCTAATAATTTATAATAAAAAAAAAACTATTAATTACAAAACAATTTTAATATTTCATATATTTATCATAAAAATTTTTAAAAAAAATAAAAAATATTAATAAAAATGCCCGGTGAACAATTATATTTTGATTCAAGAGCTTCACCAAAGCTTGTTCAAAAATATAATCAATTAAAAAAGAAAATAAAGGTATTTATTTTATATTTTATAGTATAAATTTATTATATTTAAAAATATAATAAATATTTAAGTAGCAAATAATTGATGGAACTATTTATAACTAATTTTTTTGATATTTAAAATTAACTATAAATAGGAAAGTCAAGATTTAAGAAATATTAATAAAATAAATCCTTTATCCCAAAATAAATTAACTTTAAAAATAAATTTGGGAGCAGTTAAAGTAATTATATTTAAATATATAATACAATATATTATACCCAATAAAATATATGAAAAAAAAAAAAAATAAATAAAAAAGATATTAATAAAAGTAAAAAGAAAAGAAAAAAAAATAAGAAAGAACAAAAAATAAATTAAGAAAAAAAAAATGAAATAATAAAAATATAAAAAAAAAAAAAAAAAATGAAAAATATATATATATATATAAGTTTTATATATTAAATAAAAAAATAATCTAATAGTAATTAATAATATTATAAATTGGTAAAAAAAAAAATAAATAAATAAATAAATAATATTTATAGGAGCAATTAACAGGATGTCCTTCACCTGCTTTATCACATAATAGTAATTCAAATTTATCTGATAATTATACCAAACCAATTGATTTTGATAGTGATAATTCAGAGAGTAGTAGTTTAAATAATTATCCAAGTGATGAATCTGATTCTTTAAATAGAGGAAGAACTATTGAACGTTCCTTATTAATTTACAAAGCTGAAAGAGTACGTTCTCTTTCATCTGATTCTTCTAGTTCAGTTGAATCAAATTTATCAATTAGTACTTTAGGTTCATTAGATTCACTTCCAGAAGGAGAGACTACCGTATATGTCAATGAAAATTCTTTACTTCCATCACCAAACGCAACTCCTTTACCTAATGAATTTGATGAACAATATTTAAATGAAATTGATAATGAAGAAGCTATTCATATTATTGATATGGATGGTTCTAATTCACCACAATATGATATAATGGAAGATGAAATAGAAATTGATTCCGAACCAGAAGATTTTGAAATATTTTCTGAATCAGAAGATATAAATTCACCACAACAATTAGAAGTAAAAGTAATTGAAATTGAAAAAGAAAAAGAAGATGAAGATGAAAAAGAAAAAGAAAAAGAAAAAGAAAAGGAAGAAACTACACCAATTATATTAAAATCAAATGCTAATAATATTGTTAAGATGATTACAGGAGAAGCAAAAATGATAAATAAGTTACCATCAATTGAAAAAAGAATAATTAAAGATGAAAAGAATATAGAAGTAAATAATGAAGATGATGAAGATATAATAAACGAAAGAATAAAAGAAAGAAGTAGTAGAGGTTATACAAGACATTCAAGATCAAGATCTAGACCAAGGTCAAGATCTCCATATTCAAGAAATAGAAACTATTCAAGATCGAGATCAAGATCAAGATCAAGATCACCTCGTTATCATTCTAGATCCAGATCTTCTTATAAGTCATACAATCGTTCAAGATCTAGAAGTAGATCTAGAAGTAGATCAAGACATTCTAGATACAGAGATGATGAATATTATCATCGTATGAATAGATATGACCGTGATCGTCACTACCATAGTAGAAAAAGTCATTACTATAGTAGTAGAAGACAAAGACATTTCGAAGAAGAAGAAGCAGATGATGATGAAGAAATTGTTTCAACTACTAATACTATTGAAAAAACTATTATGGAAGATCCAAGAAAGAAGCCACTCTTAGATATTGAACAAACTCAAATTTATAGAGAAAGTGCTAGTTATTTAGAAACTGAATTCTATAAAAAAACAATTTATTTAGGAGATTTGGAAGAAAATACACCAGAATCTGTTATTCGTCAAATATTTTCCAGTTTTGGTGAAATTAGAGAAATTAAAATATTCCCAGGAAAACAATATGCTTTTATTTCTTATAAGTCAGCTGTTTCTGCATTAGAAGCAATTAAAAAAATGAATGGTTATAAATTAGGATCATCAATTATTAAAGTTGGAAAAGCTAAAATTCCAGAACGTAATAAATATGGTTTTGGTAACCGTCCATGGCAAGATGATGATGGAGCAATGGCAATGACTCAAGATACCTATGGATTTGAATATATTAATAATAATCCTAATCAATCCTCTTCTATGGCTAACTTTTCAGCATACAATATTTATGGTCATAGAAATGTTAATATTATTAATCCAAAAACATACCAAACTTCTAGTTTTGGTGGTTTAGATCCAAGAGCGAGTAATCGTACCTTATTAAGTTATGATGACTTTTAAACAAAATAATTAATTTTATTTTACAATTTCATTTCTTTATTTTTTTTTTTTTTAATTTAATTCATTTAATGAATTAAATGAATTAGATTGTTTTGTTTTTTTTTTATATTTGTTAATTTAAAACAAAGAAAAAAAAAATAAAAAAAAAAAAATAATAGTATTAAAGTTTTTTTTTTTTTATATATAAAAAAAAAATAAAAAAAAATAATACCAATAATTATTTTTCTGTATCTAATTAAATTACGCATTACAAATCTATATATTAATTTTTTTTTTTTTTTTACCCCACTCTTTTTAATGTTTTATTTTCATTTTCTATTAGAAATATAAATAAATAAAATAAAATAACATTAATAGTTATTTTTATTATTATTATTATAATTATATTTTTAACATAAAATCAAAGAATAAAACATAAAAAAAGAAGAAATGATACAGAATAAATAATATAAAAAAGAAATACTTTTTTAATTAGTATATTCTTTTTTTTATTAAAGCATTTATAGATTTGCTCATAATTTAATAAAAAAAAAATATTATATAAACATATTTATTAAAAAAAAAATTATAATACCAATAATTATGAATAATTAACGTGTATCAAATATGTATCAAATATGTCTTTAAGTAATTTTATTATTTATTTATTTATTATTATTATTATTATTATTATTATTATTTATTCATTATTAATATTATTCTTATTATTATTATTATTATTATTCATTATTCATTATTTATTATTTATTATTCATTATTATTATTATTAGTTATTAGTTATTAGTTATTATTATTTATTAATTATTATTATTATAATTATTATTATTATTCTGTAGGAAAATTTATTTATATTTTTTATTTTTTACTTTTTTTTTTTTTTTTATGTTTCGTTTTTTGTTTTTTTAGTTTTATTTTTTACTTTTTTTTTTTTTTTATTATGTCAATGTAACTTTTTTTATTATTATTAATAATATGCTTTATATATAACTATTAATAATTAATTATTAATTATTATTGTATAAAAAAAAAAATTTTTTTTCATTAATTATTATTATTTTTTTCATTAATTATTATTATTATTTTTTTAATTATTATTATTTTTTTTATTAATTATTATTATTTTTTTTCATTAATTATTATTTTTTTTATTATAAATATATATATCATATATATCTTTCTAATAATATTCATATAAAATATTAACATTTATATATAAAAGTTAACTTACGATTAATAATATAAATATATATCTAATTTTTTTTTTTAGATTAAATACTTTTAACTTTTTTTTTTTTTTTTTTGATAAATATATATCTAAGATTTAAAAAGTATAATAAATAGTTTATATATATTACGATTATAAAGTATTATATATTTTGTAATTTAAATTTATATGGAATCAAATCAAATATCAAATATTTTTTAAAAAAAAAAAAAAAAGATAGTATATATCAGGTTAGATTTAATTTTAAATAACCCAACCCATATTTTTAAAGATAAATCAAAGTATTTTTGAAAAATAAATTCCAAGTTTAATTTGTATTTTACATTCTCTAAAATAAAACAATTATATAATATATTTAAAATATATTTATCTTTCTATAAAATAAAATCTTTAATATCTTTATTTAATTATTTCTCTTTAAGTATTAATAGATTTTAGAGTATTATTTGACAGTAACTATATTATTATTTTAATTTGTTAACTATATTATATAGCAACAGATTTATTGTATTTTAATAATAAAATATTAGTAAATCCTAAATATAATTTGTGTTGACAAATTAAGTATTTAGTTAGTTTAAATTTATATTTTAATATTTTAATAGTATTAACATATTCTTTCTTTTTTTTTTTATATATATATATATTTTATATCATAATCTTTATTATATTATTTGTTAATAAAAAAAAAATTAAACAAACAAAATGTAAAATATATTTATTAAATTTAATAAATATAAAATACATATGTAGTATGTTATTAAAAATAAACAAGAATAAATTATCGTAAATAAGTTCAAAAAAAAGTATTTAATTATTTTATTTATTTTTATTTTTATTTTTTTTTCTTTGTTTGTTTGTTTGCTTATCTTATTTAATAAACTTTATTTACATAATAACGATAGAAATAATTTCTTAAATTCTATTACTGCTGTAAATTTCAATTGTTAGTTAAAATAATTCAAAAAAACTAATATAGAAAAAAAAAAACAAAAAAATACATAATTATTATATATATATATAAAATTCAAAATTATTATTAAGAAAATATATATAAATATTTCATACTTTTTTTTTTTTTTTTAAATATTGATTTATATTGTACCATTATATTATTTTATATATAATACTTAATACTTTTAACAATATAAATATTAAAACACTTATTAATTATCAATTAAATAAATAAAAAAATACTTTTAATATAATTATTATAACACTTAATAATTAATTATCAATTAAATAAATGAAATAAAAAATACACAAAAATAAAATAAAAAATACATTTTTTTTTTTATTTTTTTTATTTTTTAATTATATAAATTTATTTTTTATTGTTAATGCATAATATTTTTTTTTTTTAATTAAAAATTAAATTTCTATATATTATTATTTATAAATACCAAATATTTTATATGTAAAAAAAAATTTTTTTTATAAAAAAAAGTTAATATATATATAATAAAAAAAAAGTAAAACATATATATCTAAATATATTGTTTTACAAATTCTATTTTTTTTATGTTATTATTTTTTTTTGATAATGTGTCTTTTTTGTGATTTTCGCTTTTTTTTTTTTTTTTTTTTTTTTTTTTAAAAAAAAAAAATTCTACTTGTATTGTTTTTATGATTAGTATTTTAGTTATATATATAATTTATAATATAAAAAATATATCAAATATTATTATATTATTATTTTCATTTTAATTTTTTTTTAATATCTAATTTATTATTATTATTTTTTTATTATTATTATTCTTGTCAAAAGATTATTTTTTTCTATATATAATATAATATATTCTTTTTTAAGGATTATTTTTAATATTTGCATTGATTATTGACAGCATTTCCCTTATTATTTAAGACAGCAATTAAATCTTGAATCTTAACACATTTAATACCAGTAACAATCATTTGAGCATTGAAATCAGCAGCAGCTGGAGAAGTATGCTTATAATCAGTTGGGAACCAATTGTTACTCTTAATGTAATTTTCACCAAGTTCTTCCCATTTACGAGCAATAAGACTGTAAAGATCAATATATGGAATATTCATTTCATTACCAACTAATTTCATGAAACCTTGGAAACGACTACCTTCACCTACTTTACCATTAGTGAAAGAGAAGTTTGGAGTGTAAGATAAAAGAACTGGTTTAGCTCCTTTAGCAATAACTTGGTTACACATTTGACGAATATACCATGGGAAAGTATGTACAACTTCTTGTTGACCATTGCTTCTAGTAACAGTAACAGTTTCATCACCTTCACCACCAGCAGAACCCTTTTCTGAAGCATTATTTGGACCACCAACATCATTATGACCAAATTGAATGAAAACGTAATCATTCTTTTGTACACCAGCAATTAAAGATTTCCATCTACCATCACGCCAGAATGTTCTAGCACTTTGACCAGATTTAGCTTGGTTATTTACATTACAACTAACATAATCTTTGAAATATTTACCCCAACCATTTGTTTTACCATTGTTAGCACCATATTCATCAGCAGTAGAATCACCAGCAATGAAAATAGTATTTGGTTTAACTACAGGAGCATTAGTTTGTTTTGGAGCTTCAGTAGTAGTTGGTTTTGGAGCTACAGTAGTAGTTGGTTGTTGTTGTTGTTGTGATGAACCTTCAGAAACACAAATTGAGTAGTAATCATTGTATTTCTTACAAGTACCTTCACAACATGTAGTAGAACCCTTCCAATTTTGACCACCACATTGCCAGAATAATTTGCTACAGGAACCACCTTCAGCTGCTTGAGTTGGAGCTGGAGCAACGGCAGTAGTAGTTCTAACAATAGTAGTAGTTGGTTGTGGTTGTTGTTGTTGAGCTGTTGTAGTTGGTGTAACATTAGTAGTACCACCTGGAAGTTCAAGACGAATATGATCATACATAATACCATCAAAACTGTAGTAAGTTTGATAACCACCAGTTTTTCTACTGTATAATGTAAATTTGTTTTCTCCAACCTTGAAAGCAGATGGTTCAAATTTGAATTCTAATTCACGATAAATACCACGAATACCATCACGACGAATACAAGCATCATCAACTAAATCTTTAACTTCAGCTGAAGCTTTACCATCATTTAAAGCAACTGAAAGAGCAGAGTAGGAAGAGGCAGCAATAGAAATACGTAAAACTGCAGTACCACTTGGAATTTTATCTAAATTGAAATAAATATTCCATGGAACACCTCTGTATTTACCATCACTACCTGGAATAGAAACTTGACAATAATTCCAATCTTTAGAATAATCAGATTTACCTACGTAGTAGTTAACACTATTTGGGAAATCTTTTTCAAATTCATAATAAAGACCCCATTGATTAAAGTGATTACCATGTTTGTATTCCATGGCTGTACGATCTGGAATACCAATTTCCCAAGCAATTGGTCCAATACGATGTTCATTAAATGTAAATTTACCAAGATTAGTAACTTCACCAGCCTTTACAGTAACTAATTGATCTAAAACAAATTCACCAACAACACCTTTAGCCCATGCACGTAATTGATAAGTACCTGGAACAACAGCATAAATAATAAAGTTTGGAGTAGCACCGCTTAAACTATGAGCCCAGTGAGAAGTATGACGCCATTGTTGACTTGGAATTGGTTCAGTATTAGATTGTGGTTGAACTAAAGCAACAACAGCTTCTTCAAGTGGTAAACGAGTACCAGTTAAAGGATTATTTATAGCAAGGGTACCAGTAACCTTACCACGTTCTTTAACAAAACCTGGTTGAGTAACAAAGGAATATGGGAATTTTTTACCTTCGCTATTAGCCATATTCTTAGCATCATTCCAAGAAGCTTGTACGGAATTAGCCTTATTTGGATAAATTAAGAATGGACCATAAATTTTTTGGAAACTTTCACCTTTTTTAATAGTAGCATCACCACCACCATAGTGAGAACCATTCATATAGACAATGGCAATAGAATCACTACCACCTTGGTGACATGAAAGATCACGATTATAGGCACCACCGTTTTTCCATTCTAAAGATGGTAAAACAAACCAACAACCTAATCCAGTAGATTGACTAGAGAAACCGTGAACATGGTGCTTTAACATATCAACAGAATAATCATATTTATGAATAACTTCACCATTTGGTAATTTACAGGCTTCTTTTGGACCCATTTCAACACATTTATTTTGATCAGCTGCACTTGGCATAACACGTGCAACATTATCTTCAACTTGTAAATAATTGAATATGTTAGCCTTTAATCTTAAAACTAAACGAATTTCACTGTAACTTGTATCTGGATAATTAGTGTTGTGAGTGTTAGTTAAAGCAAAGTAAACACCTCTAGTGTCTGAAAGCATAGTATATCTAACTTCCCTATAATATTATAAAATTAAATATATTTATGGTTTTGATAATTATTTAATATTTGTTTTTTTATATAATTTATAAAATTTAATATTTAATATTTTACCAGTCAAGTCCTAATTTAGATCCAGATCTGTAATTATCATAAAAGGCAACTTCTACATGGGAAGAAGTATTTTTAATAACTTTACTACTAGTTGGTGAGACTTTATTAATTATATAAATATGTTTATAATAATGTATATATATTTTATTAAATTATTATATATTAATATATTAATTATATTATTAATTGTAGAGTTTTATAATAAATAATTATTATTTTTTTTTATGAAATTATATTGTACTTACAGTAAACTTTTCCACCATTAGCGTCAATGTAAGATCTGTTTAAAAATTCTTGATTATTTCCATTTAATTTTAATGAAGTAATGAAACCAGATTTCTTTTCAATTACAACAGTTGAGTAACTATTTATTTTTTTTATACACAAATTTTTTATTTTTTTTTAATTTATAAAAAAAAATATAATAATCATAATGTCAAAATATTTGTTATTATTAATTGTGAATAATAATAGAAATAATAATATATAATTTATTATTTTGTATATATATTATTTTAAATATTTCTTTAATTATATAATTAATTTATAGATTTATGACATAATAATATTTAATTGTTTTAACATACTCATTTCTTAAAGTATAAGATGAACCATTATCAGAAAGTGATACGGCAGCAAATACTGTCGATATCAATGCAGATATTAAAATTAATATATATATTTTCATTGGTATATAATTTAACAAATGGATATTTTTATAAAAATATTATAGTAAATGAATTGATTTTTTTTTTTTTTTTTAAAATTCAAAATTTTACAAAATAATATATATATTAATAAAAAAATCTATTGTTAAAAATAAATAAAAACAAAAAGAAAAAAAAAAAATAAAAAAAAAATCCGAAAAAATATTATATATATATTTTTTTTCTGCGTATAATTTCTATATATTGTATTTATATTCCCCAAATAACTATTAACATTAACAAATACTTTATGTTACACATGAAAATCCTTAATGTTAAACTTTAATATAAATGCCGTTAATCATTAAATATACAAATATTTAATTATTGTTATTTATTCTTTCTTTAGCATTATATCTAATTATGAACCTTATTTTATATAAAGTAATAATAACATGCAATTTAGGAAATTAATTAAGAATAATATTATTTTAAATATATTTAAAAGAAATTAAATAAATTAAAATTACATAAAATAAATTAATTAAATATTATAATATACAATAATAAATATATTATTTATTTAATATATTAATAAATATAATAAGTAAAATTATTAACTGAAATTTTATTTGATTATTTTTATATTAATTATTAATTAAAGTTTTCATTATTATCAATTGGTAAATAGATAATAATATAATGGAATAAATTTGATAATAATTAATATATAATAATAGAAAAAGATTCAATAAATAAATATTAAATATTAGTATTATAGGTACACAAATTATAATAAAATTGATTAGTATTATTGGAATACATTATTTTTTAAATGACAAAAACAAAAACAAAAACAAAAACAAAAACAAAACAACAACAACAACAAAAACATTTTTTTTGTTATTTTTTGTTATATAAAATTCTATCATTATATATTTTTATGTATTTTATTTTATTGATATTTGAAGGAAATTATAAATATACCAAACATACAATTTTTTTTTAATAAAAAATAATCAATTATTAATAATTGATTATTACATTTATAATATTATATAAATTAAAATAAATCACATTTTTTTCTTTTCTTTTTTTTTTTTTTTTTTTTTTTTTTTTTTTTATCATATCATTAATTAAAATTATCCTATGTTAATTTAAAAAAAAATTTAATATATATATTTTGTTAATCTATTTTTAATATAATATTTTTCCATTAAAAAAAAATATTTTACCAAAATAAAGTTTATTAAAAAATAATTATTGGAATATTAAAAACAACAAAAATCAAATTAACAAATTATTTTAATTACGTTATTTAAAATATTATATAATAATAATTATGAATAAAAATGTTAAAATAAATTAAATAAAACAAAAAAAAAAAAAAAGAAAATTGAAAATATTCGAAAATAATAAAAAATAATAAATAAAAAATAATAAATATTAAAATTGAAAATAATAATTTATTAAAAAAAAAGATTTATTTTTTTTTTTTGACAATAGTAAGTTTAATAACATTTAAATATTCATTTTTATATTAAATGCTATTCTATTTCTAATAAGATCCATTAATCATTTAATATATATAAATACATTATTTTATAGTTTTAATAAATAATCTTATTTATTAGTATTATATTGTAAATAAAGTTACTAGTAGAAGTATGTTAAAATATTTTTTTTTTGGTACTAAATATAATAGAATGTTATTTAAGAAATATACATAAGGAATATAATTAAATTATATATTGTATTGTGATTTATATACGTTTCTTAATAATTTTTCTTTTATTTAATAGTGTAATTAATATTACTATATGTTTAATTATAATCAGTCAGTATAAAAAATCTATTATATTTTTTTTAAAGTAACCTTTTTAAAAAAATTATTATAATATATATTATAATGTGCATAATTATGATTAATATTTTTGGTAAATATTAAGGATTGTCATCATAGTTTAAATGATAGATTTATACAAATATTTCATTTTAAAATTCCTAAAAATTTTCCTTGAGAAATTTTAAATAATTTTTTTAATTAATATTTAATAATGATTAATGATTATTATGCAAATCATATATGATCATTTTACTATTATAATCCTAATCTTGATTATATTAAAATTATTTTACTTATATTAAATTATATAAAAAATATAAGAAATAAACTTTGATATTTCTTTTAATTAGTTATTAGAATTTATTTTTTTTTTAAAAAAAAATTATATACATAATATTGAAATAAATGAAACAAAATGAATTTTATTATTAATAAACTTTAATTATTATTATTTTAATTAATTATTATGAATCATTTAATACTAAGAAATCAAATGAATTGATTGAATTGTATATATATATTTTTAATAAATATGTTTATTGTTAATTTAATGTTACACAGATTCATAGTTAAAAAAAAGCTTAATAATGGAAAAAATAATTAAAATTAAAAAATATAATGTTTTTATCATTTATGATTTAAATATAGTATGACTATATTATATTTATGAAAATTTTTATAATCAGTTTTACAATTTTTTTATTATTCATAAAGAATAATAATATTATTAATTAAATATTCAACAATATAATTATATTAATAACTTTTTAACTAATAATTTCAGGTAATATTAGTGAATTATTATTAATATTATTAAATACTATATGGTTAATCATTATATGTAATTATAAATATTACAATATTATGTTCTGTCACTCCTTTTATTTATTACTTGTATAATATTAAAAAAATATATATATCTATTTTGATTTTGTTCTATTATAATAATTTTTACCCATTGCTTTAATAGTTATACAATATCATTCTATTTTAAAATAAATATCTTTTAAAGTTTACTTTTTTCTCAAAACAAAAATTCTTTTCATTTTTGTTTTTTGTTTTCTTTTTCTTTGTTCACTAACATCATCAATTTTTTGTCTTTTTCTTATATTCTTAATCAGTTGTAATGATAATTGGTTATAATATAAATCTTTTAATAATAATACCTGTTTTATATATGTTTAACCGGTTATATATTAATAAAATTTTATTTATATATATTTATATGTATATAACAACATATTATATTTTTTACGACTAAAAGATATTTGTCTTATCATTATGTTATAATAATATCAATTATTTTTTTATTTTTTGTTTTAGAAAAGTTAATGGGAAATTAAAATAGCATATATAAATATGTAATATATATATATAATAATAAAATCATCATAAAAATGTAATAAAAGATGTTTTATATAATATAATATAAATAATAAGAATAATAAATTTAATAATAATTAATAATGAATAATGAATAATGAATAATGAATAATAAATAATAATAATAATAATAATAATAATAAATAATAAATAATAATAATTTATAATAATAATAATAATAATAATAATAATAAATAATAATAATAATAAAATTTAATAATAATAAATAATGAATAATAATAATAATAATAAATAAATAAATAAATAAATAAATAAATAAATAAATAAATAAATAAATAAATAAATAAATAAATAAATAAATAAATAAATAAATAAATAAATAATAATAATAATAATAATAATAAAATTAATAAATTGTTTGTTATTATAAAATCATTTTGTTATTGATAATAAGAATTATGGTAAATAATAGTAATAACAATAGTACAACAAAAAAAATGATATATTTAAAATTAAAATAGAAAATATACAACTTAAACTAAATTTTCTAATCACATTTATACAATTATTTATTGATTATATTATCATAAAATAACTATTATAAAAAGTAAAAATATATAATAAAGTATTAAAGCATTTCATAGTTATTATAATTATAATAAATATATATAAATTTCATATTAATAATAACTTGTGAAATTACATTTTATTAACATATGAAGGATACTTCTTTATTATAGTAAGTGAAATAACTTACTCAAGGTTACACAAAATTTGCAAATTTTTTAATATATAAATTTTAGTTTTATATTATAAATTAAAAAATTTGAAAAAATGTAATAATGATGAATAATAGCATTACAATATAATACAATATAATACAACTGTTATTATAAATATTACAAATATTTATATCATACAGATGTAATAATATTTTTATTAATTATATTTTTAATATTATTTATTATTTATTAAAAAATTTTTTTAATTATTTATTACTATATTACTATAATTAATGTTACTAAATTATTAATTATTAAAGATTACTAATAATTAAATAATTTAATAATATTGTAAAATGTTTAATAAATTTTAATTAATATAAAAATTATACTTTTTTCTTTAATTATGTATTATTTTCTTTAATAAAAATATTTAAAGATATTTTTTATTTTATAAATTAAAAATAAAAATTACAAATTAAAAAAATATTTGATATATTTTTTTAAATAACATTATTGTAAATTATATTTCGATAATATAAATATTTACAAAAATAAATAAATAATAAGTATATATAAAATATATATATATAAAATGGAAGTTAAATGTTTATTATTAAGTATTGCTACTTTTGTTGGATTAGCTAATGCTGCTTGTAATGCTGCATGGGGTCAATGTGGAGGGTATATTAACATTAATAAATTAAATTATATAAAATAAAAAAAATAAAAAAAAAAAAAAAATAAAATAAAATATTTTTTAAACAATTATATGAATATTTATGAAATTGTGAAATATTATATATAATAATGATATGTTTATTTTTTTATAATAATATTATATAATTTTAGTGACAACTTTAGAGGTGAAAATTGCTGTGTTAGTGGTTATTACTGTAAATATTATAATGAATGGTAAGTACTCATATGAATTTGAAATTTCATTTAAATATGTTAAATAAAATGTAGTGTAATATATAATGAAAAATTACTGACATAAATTATATATTATTTTTTTGTTAATCATTTTTTAAATATTTAAAAATTCATTTTTAAATCATTTAAATATTAATCAAAAAAATATTATATATATTTATTATTTTTTTTATACTTTTCATTTTATTTTTATTTTTGCTAAAAATTTATTTTTTTTTATATTTATTATAAATATATTCTTTTTTTTATTTTTTTTTATTTTTATTATTTATTTGATATTTTTTATTTTTGTTTTAAATGTATTTTTTATTTTTATTCATTAATTATTTTTATAATAAATGAATGAATAAATGAATAAATAAATAAATAAATGAATAAATAAATAAATAAATAAATGAATGAATGAATGAATGAATGAATAAATAAATAAATAAATAAATAAATAAATAAATAAATAAATAAATAAATAAATAAATAAATAAATAAATAAATAAATAAATAAATAAATAAATAAATAAATAAATAAATAAATAAATAAATGAATGAATTAATTAATAAATTAATAAATTAATAAAATTAATAAAATTAATATTTTAATAATTAAAAAGGTTTTCACAATGTATTCCTGGAAATACAGTGACTACTTCTAGAACTTCTACTGTTAGTAGAACAGCTACTGCTACAAATGTAGTTAGAACTACCACTACTAAGGTTCAAACTCCAACTCAACAAAATGTAGTCCCACCAAATACTATTTTCATTGCTGGTGATTCTACTGCTGATGAATATGGTGCTAACAATGGAAAAACTAATGGTTGGGGTAAATACTTTAGAGATTATGTTACTTGTAATGTTAGTAATCAAGCTCAATCTGGTCAAAGTGCTAGAACATTCTGGCGTGATGGTAAGTGGAAATCTTTAATTGCTGGTGTTAAAAGAAATGATTATGTTTTCATTCAATTTGGTCATAATGATGTTGGTGGTCCAAATAATGCTTCAGAAAAGGGTTCTGCTGGTGGTGAAGGTGATGAAACTGTTACTGTTACTAGAAGCAATGGTCAAAGAGAAGTTGTTCATACTTTCCCATGGTATATTCGTCAAATGTGTAATGAAGTTATTGCTAAAGGAGCTAAACCAGTTCTTTTATCTTACACTCCAAATTTCTCTTTCACTAATGGTAAGGTAGGTGAAGGTAGTCGTTTCCAAGGTTTCATGAAATTAGTTGGTAATGAAATGAATATTCCATATATTGATCTTTACAGTCTTATTGCTCGTAAATGGGAAGAACTTGGTGAAAATTACATTAAGAATAATAATTGGTTCCCAACAGATTATAAACATACTTCCCCAGTTGCTGCTGATTTCAATGCTCAAATGATTGTTACTGGTATTAAATGTGTTAAGATTCAAGATTTAATTGCTGTCTTAAATAATAAGGGAAAGGCTGTCAATAATCAATGCAAATATTAAGACTAACAAAATAAAAAAAATAAAATAAAATAAAATAAAATAATATATATATAGATATATTCTTTCGAGATATTAATAATAATCTAAAAAATTATTTAAATAATTATTGTATATTTAATATATATCTATATATCTATATATTTATTATTAAAAAATATTATAATATTTGATTTATATTATATATTTATAAATATTATAAATATTTTGATTAAAAAAAAAAAAAAATAAAAAGTATCAAAGAAACAAATATTTTTTTTATTAAAAAAGAAAAAATATAAACATATATATATATATATATTTATTTTGATAATAATATGTATATACGCTTTTTATATTTGATATATAAAAAAATCAAAGAACAATATAATATTTTGTATATAAAAATAAATATATATATATATTAATAAAAAAAAAAAAAAAAAAAAGAATTAGCAAAAATTTAAAAAAAGAATGAAGTAAAATACAAAAAATTAATAATAAATAAATAAATATATATATATATATATATAAATGAATAAAATAAGATAAATAACTAATAATAAGAAAAATAATGAGAATAATAATATTACTAATTATAAAATAAAAAGTAATATAATAATAATAATAAAAATTAAAATATAAAAGTAATAAAAGATATCAAAATTATTAAATATTGAATAATACTTTTTATTTGTAATAGCTATATTATTATATTATATAGATTTATTGCTTTATTATATTATTTATTAGTAATTGTGACAGTAAAAAAATATGAATTTATTATTTATTTATTTATTTTTTAGAAATGAATTATTTATTAGTATGTATATTTATACGTTAAAATATTTTCTTTATTTAAGAAGGAATTCAAAGAATATTGTTTAAAATGATATAATAAATATATATATAAACAATTATTACGTCTATTTCTTCTATTTTTTTTATCGGGCAAAGTAATAACTAATAAATAAAATAAACTAAAATAATATATATATATTATTTTTTTTTATTTATTTTTTATTTTTAAATAATATTGGAAATAACTTAACATGTATATTAAAATGATCATTTTTAAAAATTATCAACCAATAAAAAAATTGTAGCAATATTTTTTAATTTCTAAGAGAAATATTAATTTTTGATATAAATAAATTTTTATTGTTATATTTTGACAAAAAAATTATCTTTATTAAAAAAGTATATTATATATTTTTTATAATAGACAGATAAATCAACTGTAAATAAAATAAAGTAAAATAATATTTTGAAGAAAAATGAAATTATATAATTTGTGCTTCCTTGTTATTGCTTTTGTAGTAGCTTTTGCTAATGCTAAAGTTGAAGTTCTTAATAAAAAGAATTTTGATAAGGTATTAAATAATAAATATTAAAATTTATTATACAATTTTGAAAAATTTATCATACAATTTTTGAAAATTTATATATTTATTGATAGAAAAAATAAAAAATAATGAAAAATAAAATTATATAATAATTTATAATATTTATTATTTCTATTATTATTAATTAATAATAAATAAATAAAAATAGATTGTTGGAAAAGATAAACATGTTCTTGTTAAATTCTATGCTCCATGGTGTGGTCACTGTCAGGTAAATTATTTATTTATTTATAATAATAATGATAATAATAATAAGAATAATTTCGAATATTATTGATGATATTATGTTAATAAAAATATTTTAGGATAGTATTATTTTTTTTTTCTCATTTAAATAAAAAATATTTATTAATATAAATATTTATTATTATATGTTCTATACATCATAATTTTATTATTTTTTTATAGAGATTAGCTCCAGTTTATGAAGAATTATCTACTTATTATGAAAAAGAAAGTGATAAGATTATTATTGCTGAACTTAATGCTGATGATGAAAAGAGTATTGCTAAGAAATATGATATTAAAGGTTTTCCAGTATGTATAATTTAATAATATACAAATTTTTTTTTTAAATATTATTATTATAAATATATAATTATCATTTATTATTCGTTAGTAATAATAGTGAAATTAATGTTAATATTGGAAATAACAACAACAACAAAAAAATATTATAAATACTTATTTTTAATATCTTTTAATTTTATAATATTAATTGAAAAATGTTATATATATATATCTTTTTAAAAATAATGAATAAAGACGATCAAACTTTTCACAGCTAATACCAAAACTCCAATTGATTACAATGACGATCGTACTGTTGAAGCTTTCTCTAGTTTCATTGAACATGAAACTGGTAAATAATAACATTTCATTTCATTTTATTTAAATTATATATATATATTTTTAAGTTTAAGTAATATAATGAAATGTAATAATTTAATCCATTAAAAAAATATTATATAATATATATATATATATATATAATTACATAATTACATGTTATATAGGTATTAAGGCTAAGATTCCAAAGGTTCACAGTGATATTGTTATGCTTAACTCTGGTAATTTTGACGAAGTTGTTTTCAAACCAAAAGCTCATGCTTTAGTTTTATTCTTTGCTCCATGGTGTGGTCATTGTAAAAGTTTAGCTCCAACTTTTGAAAAAGTTGCTACTGATTACGTTAATGAAGAAAATGTAAATAAATAAATATATTATTATTATTATTATTTTTTTGTTATCTTAATTGTTATATATAAATATATTTTGTAAAAATATGAAATTTTTATTTAAATTTGAATATGTTTATTATTACTATTATTTTATTTATTAGGTTATTATTGCCAAGATTGATGCTACTGAAAATACTGTTTTAGCTGAAAAGTAATTTTTTTTTAATATAAATATTTTATTATTTTTTTTTTTTTGATATCAATTTTAGTGTAAATTATATCATATTATATCTTAATAATATATATTTTATATTTATATTTATTTATATTTATATTTATAATTATTTTTTTTTAATTATTATTATTATTATTTTATTAGATACAATGTTAAAGGTTATCCAGTAAGTTATTTTTTATGATTAATTACATTATAGTATTTTATTTATTTATTTATTTATTTTTTTTTTTTTCATTTTTTGTTTTTTAAATTTCATAGCACCTTGTTTTCTTTGATGCTTCTGAAAAATCTAAAGAAGGTTATGAACCAATAGTTTATGATGGTGGTCGTAGTGAAGAAGTAAATATATTATTATAATATAAATTTAAATAATAAGTTTTTTTTTTTTTTTTTAATTTTATTTATTTATTTTATATAATTTTATTTTTATTTATTAGGATTTCATTGAATTCCTCAATGAAAAATGTAAAACTAACCGTTTAGTTGGTGGTGGTTTAAATGAAAAGGTATATATACTTTATATATAATTAAATATATATTATTCGATTCATTAAATTAAATATATTAAATTAAATAAATTTATATATATATATTATATATTATTATTATTATTATTTTTTTTTTTTTTGAAAAAAAGGCTGGAAGAATTAGTACCTTAGATGATCTTGTTAAGAAGTTTGTTAGTACTGATTCCAAGGAAGAAATTGCTAATATTATTAGTGAAGCTTCCAAGATTGCTGAAACTATTAACGATAAATATTCTAATTATTATGTTAAAGTTATGAACAAAATTAATGAAAAGAAGGATTATATTGACAAAGAAATCGCTAGATTAACTAAGATTATGAGTGGAAAGAACATTTCTAATGTTAAAGCTGATGACTTTGCTAAGAGAATTAACATTTTAAATATTTTCAAGAATAAAGAAGCTAAAGAAGAAAATACCAAGGATGAATTATAATCTAATATAAATTAATTTATTTAAATTTTTTTCTTATATAGGATAAATGATTATAGATTCAAATCATAATTATATAATATTTTAAAATAAAATAATAATAATGAATAATTAAAAAAAAATAAAGATAATGAAAAATAAAAATCAAAAAAGAAAAAAAAAAAAATAAAAATAAAAAATAAAAAAAAAAAAGAATAAAAAAAAATTAAAATGTAAAATTAATTTTTTAACAAATAAATAAAAACAAATATAAAAACAAATAAAAACAAATAATAACAAATAATAACAAATAATAACAAGTAAAAGTAGTAATCATAATAATAGAAAAAAGGATTATTAGAAGTATATATATATATATTTCTAATATGTTTATATATATTTAATAGATTTTTATTTTGTTATAAATAAAATAATGGTTGAAATAATAATTAATTATTACTAATTAAAAAAACAAAAAAAAAAATTTTTTTTAGAATGGGTAATAAAAATTATCCATTATTTTAAGGAGATTCTAATGAAAATAATTAAAAAATCAGTAGATTATACCAGTAACAATAATATTATTTTTAATATTATTGTATTATTAGAATTGTTAAACTTATTATTCTGAATTTATATTATTATAAGAAATCTTTTTTTTTTTTTTTTTTTTTTTGTTGGTCAGTTATATTGATTATTAAATTTATCCAATTATTTAACAATTTATTTAAAACAAAAAAGAAATATAAAAAACAAAAACAAAAAAAAAATAATAATAATAAAATAATAGGAACAACAACAACAACAAAAAAAAAAAAAAATAATAAAAGAAAGAAAATCTAAAAAAGTTGTTTATTAATTCTTTTATTATTATTATTTATATTAATATGAAATAATATGTATTTGTTTATTAATGTTGTTTACTATTAATAATTAATATATATTATATATATTTTATTTTTTATTTATTTATTTATTTATTTTTTTTTTAATTTTTTATTATTTTTATTATTATTATTATATATGCTGATTATTATTATTATTTAATATTATATATATAATTATTTGCATATTAATATATATATTCTAAAATTATTTTTTTTATATTATATATAAATTATATTTGCTTTCTTTTTTTTTTTTTTTTTTAATTTTTTTTTTTTTTATACTTTTTTTAATATATATATATATTTTTTTAACATTTTTTTTTTTATTTTTGATTATTATTTGTATTTTTTCATTTTATTTTATTTTTCATTTTATTTTATTTTTTTAAAGTATAATTTGTTTTAATTATATCTATATATATGTAAATAATAGAAAAAAATTTAAAATAAATATGTTAAGAACATATTTTTTTTTTATTGTTATGATTATGTTTTGTTTTGTTCTGTTCTGTTTTAAAAAAGTGAGGAAAGAAATTTATTTTGATTTATTTTCATTTCTATTTTCTATTTATTTTTATATTTATTTCATTTTATTTTATTTCATTTTATTAATTTATTCATCATCTTCAGTAATATCACCATATCTCCAAGCATTAATTCTAGATTTCTTAGCTTGATCTTGAATTTCAATTAAAACTTCTGGAATTGATTTAATAATCTTTTTAGAATCAACCATACTCTTAGCACGTTTAATAATTTCATTATCAACTCTTTTAATCCAATTCTTTTGAACCATAGCAAGACCTTCAGCAAGTAATTGAGCATTAACACTAGAGGCAACGGTTTTAGCACCAGATTCCTTAGTGTATAACATAATACTCATGGAATTACCATTCTTAGAAATAACATCAGCAATTAAAGATTTTTGATCAGTAATATCTTGGAATTGTTCATAAGCTTCAATCTTCCAATCTTCATCACTGAAGACATCAATAAAAGCAAGCTTAGCTTCAACAGCATATTGTGGAATTTTCTTAACACTAAATTGTTCTGGAAGTGGACGAAGATTGTTATTACTAACAACTAAATCTTCACTGTTACCATAATCAAGATAGAAGACATTAGCTTTTCTTTTACCACCTTCGCTGAAGAGCTTACGAACACGAGCACGGTACCAAGTATTATCTTCAGAGAATTTAGCAGCAATAATTTCATTATTCTTTGGAACAAATGGAGTTTTTGGAGCATTTTCTGAGCGAGATTCATAATTATTAAGATCATCAATTAATTGTTCCAATCTACCAAGATTACTGGAAGCAAGTTGAACACAAATATCAACTGCTGATGTCATATTACTTAAGACAACTTCAACTCTTTCAATAGCTTTTTGTGGAAGTGGAGTGGACTTATTAACAACAACTTCAACTTCTTCCTTAACTTCTGGAACGTAATTTTCCCAGATGTTAATTTTAGCAGCCTTAGCTTTTTCTTCAGCTTCATATAATTCATCTCTGTATGGGCTTTGGTCAGCAGAATAATCATTAATACGAACATAACCTAATTCTAATAATTGAACAGCAATGTTCTTCTTTATACCATTGATAGTAGCAAATAAAGCACCAATAAAACCACCAGAACGGTCGGTAGTTTCAACAGTAAATTCAACATCATGTTGAAGAATAGAGCTATTAACGTAGTCAAGGGCTTCTTTAGCAAATGGTTCAGACTTATCTTTTTCAGTCTTACCTAATCTTGGAGCACGAATACCACCAAGAACTAAAACCATACGACAGTTTTCTTTTGGGACACGAAGAATATAACGACCACAATTTGGAATGTAGTCAACAATACCACGGCTAGTACCATTTTGAAAACTAGTTAAGAAACTCTTAGCTTTAGATAAATTTTCAGAAGCATCGACATATCTGTAAACTGGAGCTTCCTTATCACTGTGCATACCAATCTTAGCTTCTTTAGCTTCTTCTTCAGCCATACGTAAACGATCATAGAATGGTGAACGATCTTGATCTTCACGTTTGTGCCAAATTACTGTAGCTAAACCCTATATAATTTGCATTAAATTAAAAAAAAATTATATAATAAATAAAATTATATTAATATTTTTTTATAGAGGTTTATTTTTTTTTTTAAAAAAAAAAAAAAAAATGAAAAAATTAACAAAATTATAGTTATAATTCTTCTATTTATTTATATAACAAATATATATAAAATAAACAAAATATTATTTATTTATACATATTGAATTATAAACTAACCTTAGATATAAGTAATTCAGCTACATTTTGGTTCTTGTAAGTAACAGTTGCACATTCTCTTTCTTCGTATTCTCCTGTAGCTTCTTTAACGTAATCAACCTTAACATGAACATTTTTACCAATTAATTTCTTTCTTAAGAATTCCTTAGCTTCGTAAGCATAACCAGAATCTTGAGCATTTCTACCAATAGTTTGTTTATCTTGTGGAGGTCTTTTAATACTAGATAAAGTAACCTTCTTTTCTCTACCATTAACTGGATTTTGAACAACAAGAGTATCACCACTGATAATTCTAACAACTTGACCATTGAAATTAGAATCTGGTGGTAAATTCTTATCAGTAACAACGAAGTCTTTCCAGATACGAAGTTTCTTTTCTTTAGCTTTATTTTCAGCCTCTCTTAATTTTAATATGTCACATCCAGTGACATCCATTAAAGTTGGATCATTAATTTTGGCTAAACTGTTATTATTATTATTATTATTATTATTATTATTATTATTATTATTTATTTATTTATTTATTTATTTATTTATTTTAATATTAATCAAATATAATATTGATAATATTATATATATAATTTTTTAAACAATTATTTATATTTTTAAATTTAATATTTGAATTACTTACCCTTCAAGAAGTAAAACTTCAGCAATATTACCAGCTGGGTGAAGAATAGATCCAATAAAATCACCATTAGGAAGTTTGTTTTCAATAATAACTTTAACATCACTTTGAAGAATTCTAGATTCAGTAAAGTATCTTGCTTCTTCACCATATGGTTCAACTAAATCGTCAACATTTGGAATATTCTTTCTGAACATTGGTGATCTAATACCAGACATTGATAAAACAATATATTGATAAGTTGGAACTAATTGATCTGGAATTTTTACGGCAACACGTACAGTTGAACCACTACGAACTTGTTCAACAACACCTATAATATTTTTTTAAGAAGTAACAATTTATATTATTATAAGGAATTATTATTATTATTATTTATTAATCATATTTATAACAAACAAATAAATTATTATATGTTAAAAAGTACCGTTTAATTTCTTTCCCTTGAATTTTTTATAGAATGCATCTACATCTTTTGAATCAATCTTCCAAGAAACTTCACGTTTCTTTATTAAATTTAATTATTTGTTATAAAAATTATATTTAATATATATATATCAATTATATTCATTTATTTAATGAAAAGAAAAACAGATAAAGAATAAAAATTAATAAAAAAATAAAGAATAAAAAATAAAAAAAAATAAAAAATAAAAAAAAAATAAAAAAAAAATAAAAAAAAAATAAAAAATAAAAAAATAAAAAAATAAAAAAAAATAAAAAGAACATAAAAATAAAAAAATAAAAAAAAAAATAAAAAAAACATAAAAATAAAAAAATAGAAAAAGTTGAAATAAAAAACATAAATATAAAATAGAAATAGAAATAAGAAAAAACATAGATAAAAATAAAAAAAAAACTTACACCAGTATCTTGATCTTTAGCCCACATTCCTCTGTGTTCTTTTTTAGCTTGTTGTTCTAATTGAGTTAAATAATCAAGTTCTCTTTTTTTATGTTAAAATTTATATGTATTAAAAGAAAAAAAATTTTATCAGTATATTATTTTTAATATGATAAATACAATATTTTAATAATAAAACATACTCAGAAGAATTTCTATCATTATTTCTAACTTTAACAAATCCTTTTTTAACCATAATACGTGTAATGTTAGTTTCTCCTTCAATAACCTTTGGAATAGAAATTGAACCAAAATCTCTTTTATTGGTATTAGTAGTGTAATCAATTTCATAAGTTACTTCCTTACCAACTAAAAGTTTACGAAGATAATCACGAGATTGTAAAGCGAATAGCTATTATATATATAAAATAACAAAATATAAATTAATTAAATATGTAATTATTATTTTATAACATAAGTCTATTTATCATAGGTTCAAAATAAAAAAGTATTTTACTTCTTCTCTAGATGGATCATTTTGAGTTCCTAACTTTGGTGCTTCAACATTTGAGAATGAAATAATTTTTTCTGGTGGTGGTCCATTTACTGCTCTACCCTTAATAATAAGAGTATCTCCAGATACTATAGATTTAACAATTCCTCTTCCCTTCTTACTCATATTGTATATATATTATACTTCTTTAATATATATAAATAATTTTATTAGTAAAATATATATTTTATATTTAATAATTTTCATTATTTATAAAGATTGAAATAAGTATTTAAAACATTTATTTTTATTTGTTTATTGTATTAGTTAAATATATTATCCATATTTTTTTTTTTAAAAAAAAATCTAATTGTTGTTTATTTATTTTTATATAATTGAAATACTTTTATTATAAAGTGTAACAATCAATGAAAATAATAATTTAATTTTTTTTTCTATTAATTCACATTTATCATATATAATTATTTAATTCATTTCGTATATTTAATTACCTTTAAAAAAAAATAAAATGTTATTTTTTAAAGAAAAAAAGTTATTCTAAAATAAAAAAAAAAAAGTAAAAAGTAATAAATTTTATATCAATTATTGATTTCTTTTATATAGATATTATATATAAAATTTAATTTATTAAAAAAGAATACATCTTACTTAATAAAATTTAATTAATCATCACAAATAATTATATATTTGAATATATTAATAGAATATATTATATTTAATCATTAGTGATTTGATTTAGTACAAAATATATTTAATATAAATAATCCATATTTTTAAATAATTAATTATTTCCATATTTTTTTATATATTTATTTATTTATTTATTATTTATTTATTTATTTATTATTTATTTATTTATTTATTTATGATTTGATTTATTAGTATCGAAGACCATATATAAATATTAAAAATTAAATATTTTTTATATATTTTAATAATAATTATTTATGTATTTGTTATATTTAAATTTTCTAAACTTACTAACATTTTATAATACATAATGTATACATTAAATATATCTGTAATTAATACATAGATTTTCCTTTTAACTTTTTTTCCTTACATAAACATTGTAATATAGAAATGATCAGTAATATTATAATAAGTCATAAAATAAATAATAAAATCATTTTATGAAGTAATAATAATAAATATTAATTAAATATATAGTAATAAATTTTATTGTTCTTTTAATCATTTTAAATTTTTTTTTATTTTATTAAAAACTGGTTGAATAGAAGAACAATTGTTATATAATAAAATCTAAACTATATTATACAATAATTTGAACTATTAAGTACACAGTAATTTATTTTAATAATACATTAATCTAACCTTTGTATATAATTATATTTATTTTATTAATTTTATTTGTCAGTTTATGATTGGCAATAAATAATAATATATTATTTTTAAGTTTATATAATTTACATTAAATATTGAAAATAATATATATTGAAATTATTGAATAATTTAACAAATTTTAAATATTTCTTTAAGTTATATATAATCATAATTGATATTTTTTACTTATAAAAAATATATTTTAATAAAAATATTTACTAAAAACTGATTATAACAAATGGAAAATCTTTGAGAGGAAAAAGAAACTATAGAAATAAATATTAAATTAATCGATTGATTATATAGAAATTAATTATATACAAGATTTAGTTAAATAAGTGAATAAACTATTAACGTAAAAAAAATCTATTATTTTTTAATTATTTATTTATGTAATAATATTATTATATATATATTATAATTTCTAATAATACATTTATTAATGTAATAATGTACATTAATTTTTATTTTTTATATTACATTTTAATTATATATAATACATTTAGATGTAACTAAAAAAAGATAATGTATACACATTATACATATTTATGAAAAACTACAGTTATTCAAATATTCTATAAATTTAGATAATATATATTTAAAAATATTCTAAGAATATAATAATAAATGTAAAAATAGTTCAAAATTGGAAAATATTTAATTTTTTTATGCTTGTCCAGATTTTTCTGATATTTCTTTTTCTCTTTCTTTAAGTTCTTTCTTTTCTAATTTATTGTGATCTCTAATATCTGAGAAGTCCTCGGTAAGTTCGTACTATTATAAATTAAAATATTATTTAATATTTATTCAATATAAATTTTTATATATTATATATTATAATTTTTACCTTGAATCTTCTGTATATTCCCTTTTCTGGTAAAATATATAACATAAGAGATTCAACAACACTTGACGCAACAGATAACATAGCAATAGATGCTACTAAATTCATACATAATGCCATGAAATCAAATACACCAATGTCACCTATTTATATATAGGTAATATTTGATTAGTAAATTTATTTTTTTATTACACATATATATTATCTGAGTGTTATACTATATTTATATTATATATATATTTATATAATATAAGTATACCTAATTGAACGAACTTAATTTCTATTCCATGTCTATTATATTCTAACCAACCAACAGATTCATTAGGGTTATCTAAACCATTATCTGTAAATGTGGGTAAAATATTTTTATTTACATAGTTAATGTCGTTAACTAATTCAAGAACTTTCATTTCTGCATTTTTAATTAAAGCTATATATAGAATTTTTAATAAATAGTTAATAATTAAACTTCATAAAATATTTTATTAAATATATTTATTAATATATATATTTATGATTACATACTTGGTTTATATTTATATTGAATTTTTTCATGATTATTATTATATTCAATGATTATAACAATAACACAACCGGAATAACGATAAGTTTCATCTCCGTTATTTGGATCTATAATATTTTTAGTATTAATTTTATATTAATTTTGTTGTTATATATATAAAAATTGTATTATATATATATTTAAAAGTATAGTATAAAATGTACCATCAAGACTAAATCCTGAAGCTTTTAATAAAGTACCAACGGAGAAAATATCACCAGGAATACCCTCTTCTCTTATAGTATAATTTGCACCTTTTTTTATTGTATTTTCTTTTGTATCTTTTGGGAAAAATCTCCATACTACATTATCTTTTTCGTCTAATAATTCACCATATAAGTTTTTATTAACTTCTGTAATATCTAATAAATTTCCTCTAATAGTATGTTCAACCATAATCTTTATAAATCAAAACAATATTAAATCGTTTAAATTAGAAAATTTAACAATAATTATATTATAATTATAATAAAAAATAATTTTAGAATGTTATTTACAGTCATTGATTCGATATCTGCAACGTAATATGTAGTAGGATTTACTGATGTTTGGCGACAACTTCTTTTGGTTGGTAAAAATGGATTACATTCAGATTCATTAAAGTCATTTCCTTTTTTATATACTAAATTTGATTCTGTCACTCTAGTTGTAATAAACATGGATCCATCCTGTCCGGCTGGATAAACAATTTGAGGTGCATTCCAATATATCCATTTAATTTCCTTAGTACCCATCTGAACAGGTTCATATTCTTCTTCAAAATCATAAACTTTAAGCGTAGTTCTTATAGAACCTGTTAATAATATTTATTATATATACATTTTATTGTTTGAAAAGCAATATATAAATAAATATATATAATTATATTTGTAATAGTAATAATTACCACCCCCTGGTTCTTCTGTATTTAAATAACGTTGATTTGCAATTACTGTATAACAAATATAACAGAAAATACATATCATAAAACAATAATATGGTATACCTTTTTTTTTTTTTTTGATTTATTTATAATAATAAATGTTTACAATTTAAAAATTAATATATATTTGTACATTTCTATTTTTACAAATTATTATATATTTTACCTAAACGACGATCTCTGACTTTGACAACTTTAGGTGTATTATAACTAAACAAGTCATCTGGATCTTTGCTCATGATACCACCAATTATATTACCCATTTTTAATATTTATAATCAATATGTAATTGAATAAATTGTTGAGAAAAAAAAAGAATTATATATAATTTTATAATCAATAATTATTATATTTATTTAATTTTTAATTAATTTTTTTAATTGGATTAGTTACAGTAGTATATAAAATAAAATAAAAAAAGATGAATAAAAAATTAAAATAAAAATAAAAAACTAAAAAATAAAAACGAAAAAAAAGGAATAATTTAATCTTTTTTATTATTTTTTTTTAATTTAGTAATTATATATGAGACATGAGCAATTTTTTATTAATATATTATTATTACTATTTTTTTATATTTTTATTGTTCAATTTTCATAGTTATCTTTTCATTTTCTCCAAATATTCATTCCTTTGGGATAAATTGATTTTTAGAAATATATATTAAGATTTGATTAAGATAGTTTTTAAAACTTAGCGATACATGTTTTTTTAAATGAAAAAAAGTTAAAAATTAATTATTTTATATTTTCAATTCATAAAAAAAAAAAAAAAAGAGTTTTTTTATTTTTTGAAATATTATAAATACCATAAATTTTTTATTTTATATTAAACTTTTAAAATGATTGTTTAGCAATGTTTAGTAATTATTTTAGATTATAAATAATTAAACTTTTAAAATGATTGTTTAGCAACGGGATACTTTTGTCCATCTTATTCAATTCTATATATACTAAAATATTAACACTTTATAAATTTTTTATGTTCACTCACTATTAAAAAAATTTTTATATATAAAAATTTAAGTTAAATATAAAAATTTATAGTATTTATAATATTTCAAAAAATAAAAAAATTATATAATAAAGATTATTATATATTATAATTTTTTTAAAAACTAGAAAATATAATATTTAAAATTCATGATAAAAAAAAATATTTTTTTAGTAATTAAATAATTCTTTTTAATAAATATTTGAGGCGTAGCTATTCATGCTTCATAAAATGATATAATGATCAGTATATTGAATAGAATTAACCTAATAATGTGATGTTCGGCTCCCTATAACCATTGTTCATATGTAGGGCCTGTAGACTATTAGATTAGGTTAGTACAAATATAAAAAATATAAATTAAGGGCGTCCACACCAAAATGCTAAGACATGGAATTTTAATGGGAGAGTTGCATTTCACAATGTTGCATTTCACAATGTTGCATTTCGCAATGTTGCATTTCGCAATGGGGCGCATGACAAAGATTTGTAGGTTGCATTTCGCAATGGGGCGCATAATTGTATAAATAATTAAATAAATAAAAATATAATATAAAGAATTATTTATTTAATAATATTTTTTTAGTTAATAATATTTTTATTTAATGATTTAATAATATTAAATATTTTTTTAATATTGAATTTTTTTTAGTATTTTAATAATATTTTATTTATTTTTTTTATTTAATGATATTGAATATTTTTTTAGTATTTTAATAATATTTTATTTATTTTTTTTATTTAATGATATTGAATATTTCTTCAATATTTTTTTATTTAATATTTTAATAATATTGAATATTTTTTGAATATTTTTTTTATTTAATTATAATTTTTATTTAATATTTTAATAATATTGAATATTTCTTTTAATATTTCAAATCAAAAAAATTTTATAAAAATATTTAATTTTATAATGAATTTTTATTTTTATATTTTTTTTTTGTAAATAAGTAATTTATAAAAAAATATTTATTTATTTGTTTCTTTTCTTTATTCTAAAATTTATATTATTGTTTTATTTATTATTTGTTATCGTCTTTTTAATAAAAATACATATATAATACTGTTATTTATTATCTTTTATTTTATTTATTATTATTCATTTATCAAAAAAATAATATAAATATACTTAATTTTATAAAAATTTTTTTTTTTTAATTTTTTTACTTTATTTTTTTTTTGTAAGTAATTAATAAGAAAAGAAATATTTATTTATTTGTTTATTTTCTATTCATTTATTTATATATATATTTTTTATTTATTTATTTAATTTTTTTAAATTCTATTTTATTTTATTTCATAACGTGGCTTTCATAATTTGTGTTAAAAAATTTTTCATTTTTTTATTTATTTTTTATGCGCCTCATTGCAAAAATTTAATATGCGCCCCATATCATATTGCGAAATGCAACATTGCGAAATGCAACACATTCATTTTAATTTCGATACATTCATGTGAAATATCACATGATAGTTTAAATATATATTTAAAATTTATTATAAAATATTATGAAAATTTATATAAATAAGATTTATGATTTATACTGATACCATAAATATATTATTCAAAAATATTAATATAATGAATAAAAAAATAAATTTACCTATCATAATATTTTGTAGTAAACTATAACACATTTAATACCTTAATTCATTTAAAATATATAATATTTAGGTTTATGTGTTTTAAAATAAACAATTTTTTATCAAAAAAAATCCATATATTATATTAGTTATATTAGCTATAATAGTATCACATTTAATACATTAATACATTTCAAATATATAATATTAGATTTTTGTCTTTTTCAATGTAAATTTATTCATATATAATATTTTTCATATTTTTTATATAGTTAAAATTATAATTTAAAAATCAAACTTATTGAAAATTTATGTATATATATATATTGTATAAATTATACTACAATTGTATTAGATGAATAATAGCATATTTACATATTTACATAATATAGTACTTATAAAAAATATAAAAAGGTTATATATTATAATTTTTAAGTGAATATAAAGCTTAATTCACAAATAAAATTTAATGAAATATTTCATTATAAGATAATGCTATTTTTTTTAATAATAATTATAAGGAAATAATAAATTATATATTTATTATATTTTAATAAAAATATAATTTAATTGTTTAATGATATATTTATTGTTTTTTTAATAAAAAGACAATTTAATTGTTTAATAATGAATTAAATATTAATAAGTATTAATAAATGTATTTAATTATTGGTTTATTAATGTTATATTAAAGCTTTTTTTTATTTTTTATTTTTTTGCTTCGTTATTTGATAATTCTTTTCTTTTCAGTTGTTTTATATCAATATATATTAAACAAAAGTAAAAATATATTATTCAAAAATGTAGGAATTGATATACAATTTGATTTATGAAAAAATATTTGATATTATATCGAAAAGTGGATATCAAATTTAAAATTGAAATAAATATACCAATTAATTGTATTAAAAAATAATAATAAAAAGAGAAAATAGATAAATATAAATACTATTAAATAAATAACAAATTTAAAACTTAAAAAAAAAATCAAAATATAAGGAAAGAAAAGAAAAATAATTCTTTCATAATACATTTTTAATACAATAGTATTAGATTTCAAATAATTTTTTTATAAAGAAATTATTTAATTATTATATATAATAATTTTTTAAAATATAAAAAGACAAATGAATATACATATTAGCAATAAAAATGAAGAAGAAAACAGTGTTGAATTCCCAAAATCATGTTGGAATATTAAAAGTTTAAATCATCAAGATGCATCTATTAGTTCCATCATTATACCCACTACAGATAATAGACAAAACAATAATGATTTTCCAAGTTTAAAAGAAGCTTCATCAAGGTTAAATAAAAAAAATGTTACAAAATATAATAAAATTATCCTACCATTTTTGAGAAGAAAGAGTAAAAAAAACTTACCTAATGATATACATGTATTGCAAATTAACAATCTTCATTTAAATTATCAAGAATATTATTCACCAACTAAAAAAGATTTTAAATTTAGTAAGGTTATTCCAAAAAGTATTATAAAGGGTGATAATGACTTAAATAAAGCATTAGTACCTTATTCTCCATATGCAAATTATTATTGTATGTTTATGCCTCCTCCATATGCATCATTATATCATTATTGGTGGAAAATTCCAAAATGTGGTTTTGATATAATCAATGGGAAATACAGTAATGATTATAGATGTCAATTATTAAATTTAATTAATATTATTAATGGAAAAAATACAATTCTAAATAACAATAGTTATAACGATGAAGAAATTAATAATATGATAAATATATTACAAACATTAAATTTAAGGTTTAGTAATATAAATCAATGTAATTCATCCCTTTATGTTAATTCAACTACTTTATCAAGTATAAAAATAAAAGATATAAGTCCTCCCAGTAGTAAAAAAAATCGAGGTAAGAAAAACATTATTAATATTTATAATTTCAATTTATATTATTATTATTATTATTATTATTATTATTATTATTATTATTATTATTATTATTATTATTGGTATTATTAGTATTATTATTAGTATTAGTATTATTAGTATAGTTATTATTATTATAATATTTATATTTTTATTTTATAATTAATTTCTTAATATAAAAAATATTATAATATACATATCGATAATATAATATGATACATGTAGTAAGAACAAAAAGTAAATTAGTTAAGTTAGAATCGATTATTCCAAAAAAAGAACTTGAAGTTCAAAGTAATGAAGTAACACATCTCGAAGATATATTTAAAGCATTTAAAGATATAAAAGTAACAAATGGTCCAAGTGGCAAATATACTGTATTAATGCATCTTTTATTCTTTTTGACACCAAGAGAGTTATGTTTAATGACTCGTGTTTGTAAATCATGGAAAAGAGAATTATTAAATTCAAAATATTCAGTAGATCTATGGTGGAATATATGGATGAATCATGTATGGATTGGTAAAGCTCAAAGAGAGAAAGTTGATTATAATAAATATTTAGAACAATCAAGAAGTATAAATGGTCTATCAAATATATCACTTCCCTCATCTCGTGAATCATTAGCATCTTCTTTATCTTCTTTATCCTTAAATCATTCTGGAAGTAATAGTTCATTAGAAATTTCTAAAGCTAGTAGAAAATTGAAATTTCCTTGGTATCATACAATAACTCGTGCCGAAAGAAAAAGAGGAACTAAAGTATGGATTGAAAGAGCTGTTGAAGTATATAGAAAAACTGAAGTTAGAGGCTTAGAATTATTTAATTATTCATCGTCAAGTGAAGAAGAAAGTTCATCAGAATCGGAATCGGAAGATGAAAAGTAGGATTAATATTTTTTTTTTAAAAAAATAATATTTAAAAAATTTTATATAATATTAGTATTGATAAAATTATTTTAACTTATATAAATGAATTATTTTAATATAAAATTATATAATTATAATAATAATAACGATAAATTAAAATAAAAATAAAATAATAGCCCAAAATATGTTAGACCTGAAGGAAGAGGTCGATTAACAGCCGAAGAAAAAAATAATTCAAGAACCCAATATAAATTAATGGGATCAAAACCTAAAACTAAAAGACCATGGACGAGAGAAAAGGGTTTATCTAAGGAATGGCTTTTTCATAATGATTTATTATAAAAATAATTATATATATTTAAAAAATTATATATATATATATATATAAATTATTTATATATAATTTTTATTTATTTTGAAAAGCAATATATTTTAACAATTGAGATATATTAAATTATGTTTATATATATATATTATTTAAGAAAGTATAAAAAAAAGATAAAAAAAACTATCTATAAATTAACAATTACCATTATACTTTAATTATAAATACCCAAATTAAATAATATTTTATATAAAAATATTAATAAAAAAAAAATAATCATTTAATAGTTTGATATGAAATTTCATATATGATTTTATTATTTATGTGTATAAATTTTTTTGATATACGTATATATGAATATGTATATAATCTTTGTATATGTAACAATTAAGAAATGATTCGAAATTGTTTACATATATTCAATATTGAAAGATGGTAGCATGATAATAATTAATATATAGAGACTTGATATCTATATACCTAGTAATATATTTATTTTTAAAAGTGGTAATATGAATATATATATATATATATTTATGTGTGTTTAATACATTTTTTACATTTAAATATACATAACTTTGAATTCTTCAACAAAATATACATAAATATTATTATCATATTGATTAATAAGATAAATATAATATTTAGTAATCAATCAATTTAGCCAATAATATTTCCAGAAATTAAATAATAAAATTTTTTTAATTAATAATTTAAATTTTTGATATTTAAGAAAAAAATTTTTCTATAAATTAAAAACTTTATAGTCTTTACAATATTTTAATTATATCTAATAAATATAATTTTTTGAAAGATCTGTATTTTTAGATTTTTATTGTAAAAATAATTTTAAAATAAACAACCATGGTAAATATATATATATATTTAATTATACTAGATAATATTTGAATATAAATATATATTTAAGAGTTTCATTTATAAATTTATTCTTAAAAAAAGATCAAAAAACAAAAAAATAAAATAAAAAATAAAACAAACAATAAAAACAAAAATAAATACTTTTTATGCATTGTTTTGATATGAAAAATATAAAACCTCAAAATATTTATTATAATTTTTTAATTATTTTTTGAAACCGAGCTATATATATATTTATAGTATATAATAAAATATATAATATTTTCAAAATAATATTAATACAAAGTAAAATAGTAATATATTGATATGACAATGAATAATAAATAAACTTAAATAAAAGTATATTTATGAAAATAAACAATTTTAAAATAAACAAATAAATTGATATATAAATATAATTTATGTAAAGATGTAAATAATAAAATAGGATGAATATTGTAATTTATAAATAATAAATAACATAAACAATAATATAAACAATATATTTTTTAAATGATTATTTTATAACAATAAATATTTATTTTAATTCATTTGTTTGTTTATCCATCAGTATAATTTAAAAATAAAATAAATATTTTATTTACTCTAATTATTGTAACCTTTTAAGTTTTTTTTAAAAAAAAAATAAAAAAAAAAAAGAACAAAAATGAAAAAAAAAAAAACTTATAATTTTTCAATAAATTTATTTATACTTTTAAATACTTATTTTAAATAATATATTTAATTAATAAATATTAAAATTAAAGGATGAGGAATATGATGTCATTGTTCTCGGTACTGGTCTTACCGAATGTATTTTATCTGGTTTACTTTCAGTAGAAGGTAAGAAGGTTCTCCACATGGATAGAAACGATTACTACGGTGGTGAAAGTGCTTCTTTAAATTTAACTCAAGTAAGTTGATCTTATAAATATTAGTTATATAATAAATATTTAATTATTTTATTTAATTAGTTTAAGATGTTTTATTCATCAATTTTTTTTTTAAAAAAATATATAGCTTTACAAAAAATTCAGAAACAATGAAGAACCACCAGCTAGTTTAGGTAAGGATCGTGATTACAATGTTGATATTATTCCAAAGTTTGCTATGGCTTCTGGTGAATTTGTTAAAATTCTTGTTTACACTGATGTTACTCGTTATCTTGAATTCAAACAAATTTCTGGTTCTTACTTCTGTAAGGGTGGTAAGATTGCTAAGGTCCCAACTACTCAAATTGAAGCTTTCAAAACTCAATTAATCAGTTTATTTGAAAAAAACAGATTAAGAAAGTTCTTTGAATTTTTACAAAAATACAAGGAAGATGACCCATCCACTCACCAAGGTTTAGATCTTACTAAAGATACTATGGAAACTGTTTACAGTAAATTCGGTTTAGAACCAGGTACCCAAGATTTCATTGGTCATGCTTTAGCTCTTCATTTAGAAGATAATTACATTCACCAACCAGCTAAGGAAACTATTGAAAAGATTCTTTTATATCTTTACTCTATGAACAGATATGGTAAGAGTCCATACATTTACCCAATGTATGGTTTAGGTGAATTACCACAAGGTTTTGCTAGGTAAATATTTAAGAATTGTATTTAATATATAATAATATCTATAATAAGAAAAAAAAAAAAAGAAAAAAAGTATTTCTACAGAAAATATAAGTATTAATAATATAAATTTATATTTATACAATTTATTTATATAAATTTAAAATAATAATAGATTAAGTGCTATTTACGGTGGTACTTACATGCTTGACAAACCAATTGATGAAATTGTTTATAATGATCAAGGCGAAGTTATTGGTGTTAAGAGTCAAGGTGAAGTTGCTAAGTGTAAGGCTGTTATTTGTGACCCATCTTACGTCACCAACAAGGTTAAGAAGACCGGTCAAGTTATCAGAGCTATCTGTATTCTTAACCACCCAATTCCAAACACTGATGATGTTGATTCCGTTCAACTTATTATTCCACAAAACCAAGTTCAAAGAAAGCATGGTAAATTTTTATTTTTTTAATATTTAATAATATAAATAAATATATTTAATATATTTATTAATGAATTTTTTTTTAAACATAAACTAAATTGTATTATTAAGATATTTACGTTGCTTCTGTTTCTTCTGCTCACAGTGTCTGTGCTAAGGATTACTTTATTGCTATTGTTAGTACTGTTGTTGAAACCAGTAACCCAGAAGCTGAAATTGAACCAGGACTTAACCTTTTAGGTCCAATTACTGAAAAGTAAGTTAATTTATTTTTTATAGATATATAATAAAAGTGAAAATAAATTAAATAAATAAATTGATAGATATATAATAAAAGTGAAAATAAATTAAATAAATAAATTGATAGATATATAATAAAAGTGAAAATAAATTAAATAAATAAATTGATAGATATATAATAAAAGTGAAAATAAATTAAATAAATAAATTGAATATAATAAATATGATAAAGATTTTTTTTTTAACATTATGTACTTTATATTATTGTGATTATTATTTATAAATAATAAAATATATTTATATTTAATTGTATTTTACTATTTTATTTATAAATATTCTGAAGGTTCGTTTATATTTCTGATCTCTATGAACCATTAGAAGATGGTACCAAGGATAAGGTTTACATTTCTAAATCTTATGATGCTACTACTCACTTTGAAACTGTTTGTGATGATGTTAAAGATATTTACAAGAGAATTATGGGTAAAGAATTAAACTTTGAAGGAAAGGTTAAGCGTGGTGATGAAGAAGAAATTAATGCTATGTAAGCAAGTTTCTTAAAATGAATTCAATAAAAATTTAAATAATCTTTTTTATATAAACCAAACAACAAAATCAAATAAACCAACAAAAAAATATAAAAAAAAAATTTATACTTTTGCTTTTTTCTTTTTTTAATAAAAATCGGGAATATATAAAGAATATAATAAATAAATGCTTTTTTTTATTTTAATTAGTTTTTTTAAGAAAAAATAAAGGAAAAAACTTTTTAAAAGAAAAAGTATTTAATGCACATATCAACAAAGTAAAAAATAAAATGGGAATAATACCAAATAGAAATATAATAAAACATGGACAAGCATAAAAAAAAAACTAAGAATAATAATAAAATTAATAGAACAAAAAAAATAATAATAAAATAAAATAAAATAAAATAAAATAAAAAATTAATAATTAAAATAAAAATACATTACATATAACAACAAACAAACAAATAAATAATCACAAAAAAATAAAAAATAAAAAATAAAAATAAAAAAAAAAAACACACACACATATATATATATAAATTTAAATAATTAATATTTATTTTTATATATAATAAATATAATAAAAAAAAAAAAAAATAAGAAAAGCAAAAATAAATATTAAAAGCTAATAATAAAAAAAAAATAATAATAATAAAAAAAAATAATAACAATTTTTTTTTTCCAAATAATTCTTGTGTATCAATTTAAAAATATTATTTTATTTAATTTTATTGTTATTTTAATTTTTTTTTTATTTTATTCTTTTTTTCACTCCTAATTACTGAATTATTGAAATTTTTTACTTTAGATGCAATTTTAAATATTTTATTAATATATATTATTATTTTAGATTATGATATTTTCAGATTTAGAAAAAGAGGGATAATATTATAATTTTTTTTTTTTGTAATGTAAATCAATAGTAGATTAATATAATAGTTTATTAATAGAAAAAATAGATTTAAATTAATAAAATAAAATAAAATAAAATAAATAATGATTATCAAAAAAAAAAAAGTTAATAAAAAGGAAAAGAATATGAAACTAAAGAGGAATAGAAGAATAGAAGATAAAAGATAAAACTTTGTATATAATATATATACATTATAATATAATTTAATATTTTTTTAATTTGATCAATATCTGTAATAAATTTTATTATTTTCTTTCTGCATTTTTTTATAAATATACAATACATTTCATGTATTGTATTATTCTTTATTTTAATGTAATCTCTATATGTCACTGTCACATACATTTTAATTTAAATTAAATATTTTAAATAAAGATTATTAATCCTAATCTAAAATATATATACATATACTATAATGTATATGAATTATTTTAATAATGTATGATTAATTTAATTAAAATTCTATTTTAATTAATTTTTATTCAATTATTAATTAAAATTTTTATAAACAATTTTTATATACAATATGTATACAATATGTAATCTACAATACAATAATTTATTTGGGAAGTGTGCATTTCGGCAATGTATTTTGTAAATGTATCGCGCATTAAAATAACGTATTATTTAAATGTATTATATTGTGGCTTATAAATTAAATTAATAAAAAATTTATTATAATATTAAAATCAATATTTTATTTATTATTGATTTATGAAACCAATTTATTAGTGACATCTTCTTTTTATTAATATTTCTTTTTTTTTTTTATTTAACTTATGAAATAAATAAAATATTAAGTGAAATTTAAAATTTATCTATAATTCTTTAAATTATGAAATAAATAAAATATTAAGTGAAATTTAAAATTTATATTTATAATTCTTTAAATTATGAAATAAATAAGAAATGCTTTAATATACAATACTAGTATATAAACTCTTTTAAAAAATTTTTATATAAATGTGGCGTTAAAAATATTTATATAAATTTACAATATAAAATGTGGCGTAAAGGATCATTCAATGCAAAAAATTTCATGTACATTGCCGAAATGCTACACTCAGATTTATTTAATTTAATAGATTCGTATTTGTACATTTTACGAATATATTAAATAGGAAGATTTAGGGTAAAAAAAGAATATATAAATAATAATAATTTTATTTATTTAATGTAGATAAAAGAAATTTTATTTATTAATAAACCTCAAATATTGTATATATATTATTTTCCCTATTTTTCATTAAATATATATTATTTTCCATATTTTTCATTATGCTTTATATACAGGTTATATAATCAATTAATAATAATTGATTGTTTTATTTTGAGTTTGTGATTTTTTTTTAATAATAATGTATACAGTATAAATTACATTATTAATAATAATAAGGATTAGGTTATTTTATTTTTTCATTAATTATATTTAAAAAAATAAACTCTAATATTTTTGGAAAATTTAAGTCTTAATTATAATATTTTGTTGTTATTACAAAATAATTCTTCATAAATATATATTGATTTAGTCTTGTGTATAAATTAGACCTGAAAAGACAAAAAAAACATATTATTCTTTGATTAGAGATTTTTTTGTAAATGTTAAATGTATTAATACTATTGAGGATCAATAATAAAAAGGTTATTATTAAGATATTTTATAATTTATCGCTATAACAAATCTTTTAATCCTATTAACAAATATTTTAATCTTAATAATTATTACTATAATAATAATTATAGTAATGGTTAATTATAGTAATGGTTATTATTATTATTTAAAAATCAATAACAAGTTATGTCAAGGCTTATATTTAAAATATAATCTATTTTGATGTATATAAATATTTTGTTTCAATAGACAAAATTAAAATTCAATTATTCATAATATTTTTAATCTCTAATCCTGGAAACTTTTTAATATCTATTAAATATTAAATAAAAAAGAATTCGGTCAAAATCAAAAGTATAAAAGTAAAAGTAAAAACTAACCCAATTATTGTATTAATATGATAATTGATAGGAAAATAGATCATTCCTTTTTTTTTTTTTTTCCCTCTTTTTACCATATTCAAATTGAAAACTTTAATATAAAGAAAAAAAATTATTTCAATTTCATTCGAAACACATAAACATAAATATATAAAAATCCATGTATTTTTATATATTTATATATGTTTATAAATTTAGAAAAAAAAAGGAGAAATGAAATAAAACGATAACCAATTTATTAACTCGAATTAAAAAAAGAAAAGAAAAGAAACTAAAACAAAATATTAAAAGTAAATTTATGACTTAGATGATGCAAAATATTTCTATCTTTATTACTATTATTATTATTATTATTATAATATTGAATTGATTTTTTTAAAAAAATAAAAAATAAAAGTAATCAAAAGGAATGAATTACGAATGTGAGATTTGTAAATCTCGGAAACCTAAAAAGAAAAAAAAAAAACTAAAAAGATATATTTTTTTTGTATTTAAAAGAAAACAAAATAAATAATTATTTAATAAAATTTTATAAAATTAAAAAAGACAAAAAAGAGAAGAATTGTTTAATTAAATAGTTTATATTTCAAAAGTTTATACTGCAATAGTAATAGGATCGAAAAATAGTTATAAGAAAGTATATAAAAAGAAGAAATATTTATTTATATTGTAATAATAATAGAATTGAAAAAAAAGTTATAAGAAAATATATAAAGAGAATATAGAATATGAAGAATTCAAAAAATTGTATCATGAAAATAAAAACTAGATATAACAATACAAAAAATTTTTTGAATAATAATTAAATAAAATTATGAATTGTTGTATAATTTATTAATATAGAAAATTGTTTAGTAAAAAGAAGAAAAAAGGAAAATAGAAACTATTAATAAAAAAATCATTTTCTTTATATTAATTTAATTCATATAATAATAATAGAATACTAATATTAAATATAACTTTTTTATAAATCTACATAACAAATAAGTAAAAAACTATCGTCATTTGCTTATTTTTTATTGATGAAAAACTATATATATAAAAAAATATTCTTTTTTTTTTCATATAAATATGCAAAGATATTACAGTTTTATATGTATGTTCATATTACTGAATATTATATTATTTCAGATTTTTTTATCAATAAAATAAGAGAATAAAATTCTATTAGATAATTTCTTTATATTGAGTATTGAGTTTAGTTTTTATTTCATTTTTATTTATTAATATATAAACTGTTTTTACAATTCATTATTTGGTTTTATTCATTTTTTATTAATATATGGAAATATTTATTTATACTAAGATATATATATGTATCTAAATCATAGTTTAGAAAGTATTATTAATATTTAATATTTAGTTTTATTTTATCAATATATTTATTTAGAAATATAGCATTATTATCTAATGACTATAATATCAATTTATCATTAATAATTATATTTTATATACAAATTATTAGATTTTTTATTCTTTTTTATTCTTATTATAGATAAATCTAATATGTTTGTTATATCAATATAAAAGAAATGAAAAAAGCAAATAAATATTGTATTATTATTATATATTTTATAAATTGTATTCTTTTTTATATTCATCGGTTTAAACAAACTTTATTTACTGATCGATTTATACATTGTAAACTATTTCAATTATATTTTTATCAATATCGAATAATATTAAGAGTACTCGATTTTATTCTTATTTTATATCATTTTTTATGTACGCTTTATTTGTAAATACTTATATGTAAACTGTTTATTTAATCTCTCTTTTTTTTCATTAAGATCTAAAGAAAAACAAATAGTAAAAAGATATATTATATTCAATGAATAATTCAATGAATACGATTTATTATTTTAATATAGTGACGTATATAAAAATATAATATCTTTATGCTATATTTTCATATATTCATAACATATGCTAATCAATTTAAAAATAATAATTTATTTATAATGTATTTTAATTGTTCCTTTTTTTTCTTTTTTACTTTTTCAATTATATTAAGATTTATATGTATTATTGGAATATAGAATAAAAAGTTCTTTATTTCAAATTTCCATAAGTAATTTAGTGAATACTATTGTTGTTACAACTCAATATTCATTTTATTAATAAAATGAAATATGAAAAAAAGGATAAATATTTCATTCTTTATTATATAATATATATTATATAAAATCTATTTATATGTATAAACAAGAACTCTTATTTTTATATATATTCAATTTTTTTTTATTCATAACTTAAACAATTAAATATTATTCCATTTTTTCTCTTATAACGTAAACAATTAAATATATATTTATATATTCATATTGATATATATACATTTATACTATTTTAAATAATTGAAAAAAATATCTATTTCAAATTCAATGAATAGTTTATATAAACACTATTATATTTTTATTATTTCAATTATTCTTTAATAATGAAAGGGAGTGTAAAAATTAACTTTTGTATATATTATTTTCAGATCGTTATTATTTAGTTCTTTATTTATAACATTATTTAGTTTTATATTATCATTTTATAAAAAAAAGTTTAAAATTAATAGATATCATATTTTTATTTCATATCTTTTTTATTCTTTTTAAATTATATCAACATATTTTTAAATTATATATTTTATTTATATTCTAATATTTTTTTTCATCTAAATAATAAGTATATTTATACTAATAATTATTCATATCATTCTTTTCATAACAAAATAAATATATCATTATTTCATATTCAATAAAGAATTTTAAAAACGTTTTTGTTATTTCATTTTTATTTCAATTTTATTTTTATTTTTATGTTTATATTTATTATCATCAATAATATTTTATTATATTTCATATATGATTATCTATATATTAGGATCTTAAACTTATCTTATTATACTTACTTTTATTATTAATGGTTTTATATTTTTAATATTTAATATTTTAATTGTAAATATTACACTATTTACAGTCATTATAAAATTATATTTATTTTTTTTTTAATTATAAATATTTCATTATTTATGACCTTTGCCTTATATAATTTGCTATATTTTTATTATAAATCTGTCATAATTTATAATTTTTGTTATGTAAATATTATAATTATATTTATGATCAATTCTTTTGTTATACTTACTTTTATTATAAATCTATTATATTTTACAATTTTTATTCTGTAAATATTATAATTATATTCATGATCAATTCTTTTATTATACTTACTTTTATTATAAATCTGTTACAATTTTTATTCTGTAAATATTATGTTTATATTTATGATCAATTCTTTTGTTATACTTAACTTTTATTATAAATCTTTTATATTTTATTATTTTTAATTGTGAGTATTATAATATATATTCATGAATTTATGTTTTTTTATATTTACTTTTATTATAAATCTATCATATTTTATTGTTTTTATTTTATTTTAATTATTTATGTTTTAATAGATGTTATGTTATGTTTATTATCTTTATATTTATTGCTTATATTCAAACTTATAGCCTATTTTTTTTATATAGATAATAATTGTATATAAGAACTTAACTTTATATAACATTTTTTTTTATTTTTTATTCTATATTCAGTGAAAGTTTATCGAATCCTATGCTATAATATTTCAATTACATATATATTTATGTATTTATAGAACAGTGTAAAGTATAAGTTCATCTATTATATCTTTATTTCATATCTTTTATTTGGTATAATCTAATTGTAAATAATTATTATCCTTACTCCATTCTTTAATATAAATAATAAATAAATAAAAAATAAAACTAAGTATTTTTATAGAAATATATGTTTTATCACTACTTTACAATAAATTGAATACATCAAATATTTTCACACCCTTTTTAAAAACATCAAAGAAGTAAAGGATTTCTGGGAAAAAAAAATAAATATGGACCATTATTACAAAATAAAGGAAAAAAAAAAAAGATTATGGAAAAGGATCATAAAAATTCATATAAACCATAGACATATATATTATTTAAAGATGACTTTTTATTTTATATATTTAACATCTTTAATAAAAATATATATCTTTTTAAAGAAAAAAAGAGTCCTATTTAGATAAATCAATGACAACGAAAAATATTGATGCGGGAGGGGGTACTGTTTAACAACAATAATAGCAACAATAGTAACTATAACAATAATAACATCTATAACAACAATTATAATAACATCTAAAACAACAACTATAATAACAACTATAACAACATTTAAAACAACAACTATAACAACTATAACAACAACAACAAAGACAACAGAATTAATAGCATAATAATTAATTATAATAATAAATAATAATATATATGAATAAATATTTATTTTTTTCTTTTCTTTTCTTTTTTCCTTTATTTTTTTTTTCAATTATTTGATATGATTATTAATACAATATTAATAATACTAATCATAATATTAAAATATGATATATATATACATAATATATTTTTTTTTATATTTTAATATATATATACATTTTTTTTATATTTTAATATATATATATACATACTTTTTACTTTAATCATATATATAATTTAAATTTAATAAATATATATAAGAATCAATTAAGTTTAACTTTTGACATTTAATTAATATTAATCGGCAAAGTATTATTCATAGTTTTTACTTTTTTAAATTTTTCATTAAGCAATTTTTGTCATTAATGATATCATTTTTGTTGTCTTTTTTTTTTTTTTTTTTTTCATTTAAGTTATATATGACTTAATATATTAATATACATTATTTAATATATTATTAATGTTTTATATTAATTTTTAAATTTACCCTTGATCATCTTTATAATTTTTAGTAATATGTCAAAAAAGAAATTATAATGAAGGTTAGAAGATGGGTAATTTGTTTTTATAGTTTTTTTCATAGTTTTTTTTTTTTTCTTTTTTTTTAATATATTTGATAATTAAATATATATGTAAATATATAAATATATAAATATATGGTTAATTTTTTTTTATACATTTCCATATATAGTTATTAAAAATTTAAATATATAAATATAATTAACTATATATATTGAGAAAAAAAAAAAAAGGCTAATTTAAAAAGTAGTGTTTTATATAAATATTAAAAACTTATATATATTGAAATTATATCAAAATATAAAATAACAATTAAAATATATATAGTATATAATAATAATTAATATATGAAATATTTTGATTTTTAATTCATCAATATATAAATTTTCACTCATTTTCATATTGCTATTTAAACATTTAAACTTTTTAATTTAAAATAAAAAAAAGTGTATATTACAAATAATAACATATTATATTAAATATAAAGTAATGATTTAAATATATCAATATTTAATAAATAAAAGTATGTGATTGTTATTTTTCATTCATTTTCATATTATATTTTATACTTTTAATTTAAAAAAAAACTATTAACTATATATATAAACTTATTTAAAAGTATAGTATTATTTATTACAAGTAATAAAAATCTCTATTATAAATAATAATCAATTATATTCAAACATACAAGACAATAATTTAAAATATATCAATATTTGACAAATACTATATCTGACAATTAATTCGTTAATATTATAAGGTTTTTTTTTTTTTTATTTGTCTTATGTATTTTGTATTTTGATGTTATGTATTTAATAATAAATGTATATATATAATTAATTTTATTATAGTTTAAATACATATAATTATTCATTTTTAATTTAAATTTTTCATAAGGACAAATTTATTTAGATTATAATTTGAAGGAAAAATAATTAGAATAATAATAATAATAATAATAATAATAATAATAATAATAATAATAATAATAATAATAATAATAAAATATATATATATTTTTTAACTTTTAATAATGTATCCATTATTATATTTAAAAAATTGAGGAGAAACTATTAATAAAATAAATGGATAAATAAAGTATACAAAAGTAAATAAATAATAAAGAATACTTATTATTAATATTTATTTCTTATATTTTTTTAAAAAAAAAAAAAACAATATTTATATATATAATTTATATACATATAAAATTAATAGTAAAAAAATTTATTTTATAATAATTTAAAAACGGTTAAATTAAATTAGCCATAAAAGTCAACATTTTTTGAAAAAAAAGTTTAATTTGTAATTATTATATATTATATATTATATTATTTATATTATTTATATGTATAAAAAAATGTCAAAATTTTATTAAATATATAAAATTAAATTGATGTCAAAATTTTATTAAATATATAAAATTAAATTGATGTCAAAATTTTATTAAATATATAAAATTAAATTGATGTCAAATTTAATTTTAATTATTATTTTAATTATTTAATTATTATTTACTATGATTATTTAATAATATTTTTTAAACTTTTTTTTATTAGAAGTACTTTTTTTTTATTAGTTAATTTTAACTTTATTTTTTTAGTTATTATATTAAGATAAAGTTTTTTATTTTTTAGATTTTCATTCTTTTTTTTGAAAATATCTTATAATAGCCATAATAATATACATATTTTTATATAATATTGATTTATATAATATATAATACATATAAATTTTATATTGTAATATTTATATAAAATGAGTTGTTATGTTTCCATTTCAAAAAAATTCTTTTAATAATTAATATATTTTGTAATAATAAACAGACAAAATAAATAATAATAAATATTTGAAAGCGGATAAAAACTTTTATTATAAACTTATATGAAATAAAATAAATAAACATTATTAATAAAAAAATAATGAAAACAAAGACTACGATATATAATAATAGAATAAAACTATAAAAATTAAAAAAAAAAAAGGAAAATTTTATTTATTTTTAACTTTTTAAATTTGATTTTTATTATTGTTTTTGTATAAAAATAATATTTTTATTAGTTAAATATTATATTTATTTTTATATTTTTATTTCTTTTATTATATTTCTTTTATTTCTTTTATTTCTTTTATTTCTTTTAATTCTTTTATTTCTTTTGTTTTTTTTTAATTATTTTAATTATTTTTTTTAAAAAATATATTGCATATACTTTATTTTTTAAGTTATATTATATAGATTAATGATTTGATTTATTAAATATTTAAAGGTATAATAATATATATTATTTCAATTTATTTAATATAAATAATAAAATAGGATTTTATTATTCCTTTATATTCATTAATAATATGAATATACTATAATATAAATACTTTTTTTTATTTTTAAAATTAATACATTTATTATAGTTAAATTCTTTTTTTTATAGTTAAATATACTTTTATATTTAAATATATTTAATGGATAAACTATCTTTTATAATTAAATAATTAAATATCTCTTTTGTGATTAAACGGCCTTTTTATAGTTAAAAACCTTTTTTTTTTTAAATTAATTGTTTATATTAAAAGTTTAAGGTTTTTGTTCTTTAATATTCTTTTTTTTTTATAAATAAACTTTTAAATATTTAAATCAATATATAAATGTTATATGAATATAATAAATTATAATTATATTGTATTAAGCATTAAAACACTTATTAAAAAAATTATATACTATATTGAATATCATATTTAAAATACATATCATTATTTTAATTTTTATTATAAAATAATATAATTACATAAGTATTTATTAATTTATATATAGAATTAGATTTTTATGTAAATATAATAATGTTATTAATATATAAATTACAAGATAAAGAAAAAAAAACTTTTTTTAAGAAATAAATATGTCAGTTTAAGTTTTGATAAACACAATGAATATTTAATTATATCTTTAATTAATTAATTAATAAATTAATATTTAATGACATTTTTGAAAAAATTATTATTTAAATTAAAAATCTTTTTTTTTTTTTTTTTTTTTTTTCTTTTTCGATTTTTTAAATAATCAAAAGTTAAAATTAAAATAAAAAATCTTTTTTTTTTTTCATTTTTTTAAATAATCAAAAGTTAAAATTTTTTTTATATTAATTATTATAAAAAAAAATTAACCAAAAAATAAACAAATGAAAAATTTAATAAATTAAAAACCTAAAAAATTTAAGTTTATAATTTTATTTTTTTTTGGTATTAATTAATTTTTAATAATTTTGATGTTTAATTATTGGCTAAAGTTTAACTAGTAATTAGTTAATATGTTTAAATATATAGAATTTAATAGTAAAAAAAAATTTTCAAGATCAAAAAAAAAAAAAAAAAAAAAATAAAAAATTTAATAAAATAAAATAAAATAATAAAAAAAAAAAACAATAAAAATTTATGACAGTAAAATGATAATAAATAAAGAAAAATGATAATAATAAAACGAAAAAAGATTTCTTAATATTTTTAATATAAAAATAAAAATATAATATAATGTAATTTTTATAATATAAAATCTACTTTTTAAAAAAAATTATTATATTTAAAAAAAATATAATAAAATATAAAAATAGGAATGAAATATTATTTTAACCTAAATTATTTTTAATCTTTTTTTATATTAATATAAAATATAATATATTAGTAATATAATAGTTATATATAATAATATTAAAGATTTAATAAAAATGCTTATACTAATTGTATTAAAAAGATAAAATTATTGTGTTTTATATGAAAAGTAAGGTTAAATAAAGTTTTACATTAAGAGTTAGGCTAATATAAAAATATAAATATAAATATAAATATAAATATAAATGTAAATATAAATATAAATACACATAACAATAGTTATATATATTGGAATATTTGATAAAATAATAAAAAAAAAAAGAATTTAGAATATATTATATAAAAATTAATAAAAATAACCTTGTTTTAAAATTTCTATAATAAGATAATTATACTATTAAATAATTATATAATTAAATATATATATATATTTACAAAACTAAGATTTTTTTTGTACAAAAGGAAAAAAAATAAAAATTTATTTAGAAAAATAAAAATTACTAGAAATTCAAATACATTTTTACATTTTTGTTAATAATGAATATATTGATTATTAATATAAATTCAATATCATTTTTGAAAAATCTATATATACAATAAGTAAAAATATATGTGAACGTAACCATTTATCCAAACTTTATTTATTATGTATTGGTAATGGTTTGTGTTTTTTTTATTTAGCTTCATAATTATTAATAATTATTTTAGTCATAATTAATATTTTTATACGTAAAATATATTTATTTATTTATTTATTTATTTATTTATAGTTAAATATTTATATTTTATATTAATATTAATATTAATATTAATTATTAATATTTACACTCATTTTCTCATTCTACTTTTGTATTTAAAAATGTTGTTAAAGTTTTGTATTTGTATCATTTAATATATACAATATATTACATGTAATATGGTATATATGATATATTACATATATTACATATATATTGTATTATTCTATTATTCTAAAAATTTCACTTTTTTTTTTTTTTTTTCCCATTTAATGTGAAAGAATGCATTTATAAAATATCTTTATTTTTATTGGTTAAAGTGCTTTTTTAATTCTATAATATATATATTAACATTATAATCATTATATATTAATAAATTATTTCCTTATATGGAATAATTCAATAAAAATTAAATGAAAACTTTTTAAAATTAAATTTGTAACTAAAAAATATTTTTTAATTAATTAAATTATTATAAAAAATAAAAAAAATTTTTTTTTGGTGGTAAAGTTCATGTCATAAAAAAAAATATAAAATGAAATTTCTTATACATAACCATAAGTTAAGGATTAACCATTATTAAAAATAAATCTAAACTATACTAAATAAGTGACTAAACTAAAATAAGTTAAGCTAAATAAAATTAAATAAATTAAATAGATTTATTTATATTATACTTATTGGAAAAGTTTAAAGTGAATAGAAATAGCAACTATAAATGAAATAAATTTAGTAATTAAACCTAAAATCATATATCTTTTTTTATTCATAATATGTTTTCCTTTATTCTTAAAAATTATATAAAAAAGTTTATATTTTTTATGTTATCATATAAAAAATAGTATATAATAGTTTTTTTTTAAAAAAAATTAATAAAAATCGATTATTGTATATTAATTAATTGTTTTATTCTTTTTTTCTATATCAGTTAAATTCTTTTTTTTTTTTTGTTTTTGTTTTAATGGTATTTAGTTATAAAATATTATTATGTTATCATATTAATCAGAATAGTATTAAATAATTATATGAATATAATATGATTAATAATGAAATAATGAAATACCCTTTTATATATAATATTTTTTTTAAATATGTTTTTTGTTTTATTTTTTTTTTATGGAAGATTATTTTATTATTAAGATAAAGAATAATAAATTTATATATATCACATGACCATTAAAGTTTATATAAGTAATATTTTTATAAATATGTAATTTAAATAGAATATTTATGTTTACATTTTTATTAAATTAAAAACACATTAATCGGAATTTTCATATTATTCATTAAATTAAAATTACATAGGATTAGGATTATTATAATTAAGTTTATTATATATGATATATATTAATACTATATAATGATAATATATTACAATATATTACAATATATTAAAATAAAAATTTGACTAATATAACCGGACTTTTAAAACTCCATATATAATGGATATATGCGGATATACAGTTTTTTTTAATAAATTACTAATTTAATAAATAAGGAATTTTTATAATTATTAATTCATTATATTAATAATTTAATAAATTACTTAATTAGTAAATCCTAAAAAAAGTTTTTTTTTATTTATATTATTATATAGAATAAAATTTAGTAGTTAAAAAGAAAATGTTATTATTGAAATATCATTTTATCATACATTTTATATAATAACATTTAATGATAACGGCTATGATGTTTCAACAGTATATTTTTATTAGAAATTAACATTAACAGTATTGTATTTATATATTATGTATTTTAATTTATACATACTTATATATAAATCAATAATAAAAATCTATTATAATTACAAAAATTAATATTTATATTTTTTATTATTTAACAATGAAGTAAGGCAGGTAAACATTCATATTATTTATTTATTTATTTATTTTTAGATGCTATAGATAAATAAATAGAAAATACTAATAATTTATTTCTATATTTATTTATTAAGTAATAATTATTATTTCATATATAAATTATTAATCCCATGTTCAATATTTTTAATTAAAATAATTTAAACAATTTAATTAAAATAACAAAAAATAATAAAAAGTAAAATAAAGTAATAATAAAATAAAATATAATAAAATAAAAATAAAATAAATTATCAAAATAAATAAAATTAAATAGAATAAAACAGAATAAATAAATAAATAAATAAATAAATAAATAAATAAATAAATAAATAAATAAATAAATAAATATAATAGACAAACAATATAAATAAATAAATAAATAAATAATATTATTATAATATAATTTTAGTTTCATAATAACAACTAAAATTATTTAAATTCTATTTTTTTATAATAAAAATAGAATTAAATTATTACTTTTCAGCCATCTTTTTCTTTTATTATTCAATTTTTATTACTATTTGTAATTATAATTTATTATTACGCCATCTTTTTTAATTTTTTTTATGTTATAATTTATTATATAATTATTATTTATTACGTATTATTTACATTGTTTTAAAACTATTAAAAAAAATTATTTATAATTACATTAACAAACATATTAATGTATTATAATGTATTAAATAATTGTATTATAATTTTATTTATTTAAATATTAATTAATATATTTATTTAAATGTATATATTTTTATTTATTTAAATATTAATTAATATATTTATTTAATATTTATATATATTGATATTAAAAACATAAGAAAAAATAACAATCTTATTTAAAAAATTGTTTCTTTTGAAAATAATGTTAATATTATAAATATATTATAAATAATAAGAATTAATATTAATAACTATTGGTTTGATTACAAATCAATATATTAATTTAATATTTAACCTTAAAATATAAAATAATTCTAATATGGTATAAAATCTTGAAAAAAAAAATTGTTATAATAATATATTATAAACACCATCGATTGTATTGTATAATATATTAATTTTATATAAATAATGTAATATAATCATATAATATATTAATATTGCATTATTAAAAAATATATTTATTTATTGATGAGGTTAATGAAAATTTTATTTAAATTTAATCCTAAAAGATACAGAAATATTTTTATTATAATTAATCCATATAATTGTTAATTTAATATTCAATATAATGCATTTTAAATTGTTATTATATAATAATATGTGATTTCATATAATTAAAATATTATTAATATAATATTAATAAAAAAGTTTTTTTTTTTTCTTCTAAAAAAAATATATAGATTATATCGTGTAACCTTAAAATATAAATAATTCATTTATTATTAGACTCAACCTTAAATTAAAAAAAAAATTAATATTATAATATATATCAAGATCATATATTTATTTATACACACTTTCTATTTATTTGAAGAGTACATTAAAACGTGACAAATAATCTATTATAAATCAAAATAAATAAATAAATAAATAAATTAATAAATAAATAAATAAATAAATAAATAAATTAATAAATAAATAATGTATATATGTGACTTGTAATAAGAGGTTCTAATATATATATTTATATATATAATATTATAATATATATTTGAATAATGAATAATATAAAAAAAAAAGGAAATTTATGGAACCAAAACAAACAATACTATATTATAAAAGAAAAAGAAGATATTTGTGGAACTATATATATATTATAATATAAATAAATATAAGATTAAAAAAAAAAAAAAAACTAACAATAATAACCATTTTTTATAAATTATTAATTTATTTAAATATAAATATAAATATGAATCCATTATGTATGGTGATTCTTTTAAATAAATAAAAATGTATATCCGTACAAGGATTCAATCTAATAAATAATAAAGATTATATTTAATTTAAAATAGTAAATGAGATTTAAAAGAAATGTATTAAATCATATGAAAATGTTCATTTAAATAATAAAAACTTATATGTTAATAGAGAAACAAATATTATATATATATTGTAATTTATAATATAATATTATAATACTAATACTAAAATATTATAATGGTCCATTCTTATGAATTCTTATGAATAGAATGAAATTATGGATAAATAATTGAATAAAGATTTTGAAAAAAAAAATATAAATAAAAAAAAATTTATTGTATTAAAAGATATAGTTATATAAAAATTAAGGATTTTTTTTTTAAAAAATCTTAAAATTAAAATTAAAAAATAAAATAAAATAAAATAAAATAAAATAAAATAAAATAAAATAAAATAAAATAAAATATATTAAGATTATATTCTATTTAAATTTTTTATTTTAATTTTAATGGACTATTTATTAATATTGTTCTTATAATATTTTAGATATCCATAAATACATAAACAAAGAATACATTAAAATTAAAACTTATTTTTAAATCTATTTATTATATTATATTACATTTATTTAAAATATTATAGTATTTAAATTTTTTTAAGTTTTTTTTATTCTCTATGTTGTAATTATATATTTTTAGTTTTTTTTTATATTATTGTTATATTTAACCTATTAATTTACCATCTCTTAATTTTTGGTTTAATATTTTTTTTTTTTAATGATCCTTCTCTATCTTGTTTTTAATGGGTTATATTGTTTTATTATTTTTGCTTAGTCGGTGACTTTGTATAAAAAAAACCATAAAATGAATAAGTCTAAATTAAATTTTGAGTCTTTAATTGGATAATAAAAACTAAATCTAAAACTTTTTTTTAATATTACATATAATATAATAAATAATTATAATAAATAATAAATAATTATAATTATTATTATTCTTTTTAATTTATTATTATATTTTTTATTTAATATTATTTATTTAATATTATTTATTTATTTCCTTTATTTAATATTATTTATTTATTTTATTTTATTTATTATCATCATTCCTTTTCAATTTCTTTTTTATATTACACTTTATATATTAAAAAAAAAAAATAAAAAGTGATTTTTAAATAGAATTGTAATTGTAATGTCATCCATTGTAATTAAAATAAATGATTGTTATTAAATAGATTTATATTAAAATGTCAATATTTATTATTATTTATGTTTTATTTAATATAATATTTTTAATATGATGAAAGAAAAAAAAAAAAAAAAATTTTAATATATTAATGAAATTCTATTGTATAATTTTTACGATATATATTTATTTATTAGTTTTTAAGTTTAATATATTATAGTTCTAAATCAATTTAAATATAATATAAAGTACCATTTTTATAAGATTTATTATGATAGATTTAATTATATGTATAAAATATAATATAGGATATATATTGAATCAAGTATATCTAATTATATTATAATATTATGTTTAAAATATATTATCAATATACTCATAATATATTATATTTTTAAAATATGAATAATGTCATATAAAAATTATGATTATTTTAATTTAATTATTTTTATTGAAACTATATTTATTTTATTTTTTAATATTAAAAATTTAAAAAAATTTTTAATAAATAGAGAATAAATAAATAAATATAATCATACTGTAATCTTATAATATATTATATATAATATTGAATTGAAATATATATTTACTATTGTTTAAAACTTATTCATTTATTTAAAAAGTATAGAATGAATTGATTTATATATATTAACTATTATATTGTTTATATATTAGTAATACTATATATATTATAATATATAATAAATAAATTTTTTGTTATTTTATTTTTTTAAATTTTAAAATTTATTATATATTAGTAATACTTGCTCTTTTTATATTCGTTAGGTTAAATATTAAACGAAAATCATTTCAATTTAAAATCCATATTATAATATATTATAATATATTGTTAATATATATTTATATTTTATTATTTTATTATATTATGAAAATGGATTTAACCTTTTTTATATATTAAAATTACAATAATTAAATGAAATTTTTTATATTAAATTGAAAATAAAAATTATATAAATAGTAAAAAAAATTCTTTCTAAATTTTTTTTCTTTTTTTTTTTTTTTTTGTTTTTATTTTTATTTATTGTTATTCCATAACAAAAAATAGTAAAGGCATTTCTTTTATCATTAAATTAGCGAAAAAAAAATTAAAGTTTTATACATTTTTTCTGAACAAGTTTTTTAGATAATGTTTAATAATAAGAGAATGTTTATATATTTCAATTCAATCACATATAATATTCAGAAATAAAAAAAAAAAAAGAGAATTATTTTTTTAAATAATAAATTAGTTTTATTAAGCAAGTTTTCATTTTTTTTTTTAGTTTGAAAGTAAAATTTATTTTATAGTTAATAAAAAAAAATACTGTCTTATTAGTTTTTATTTTTTTTAAAAAATAGAGTAACAACTATTAAAATAGAAATAAAATAAAAAGTACATAAAAAGAGGTAATATATATATAATATATATTCTTTGACAAATAATAAATGAAGTTAAAGATATATGAATTGAAATTTATTTTTATGGTGTAATTTTATTTTTTATTCTTATCTTTTATTTTTTTTTATTGTATTATATTTTTATTGAATATATATTTTGTAAATATATAAAAATTTTTTTTTCATAATATTAATTTTTATTTATTTATTATATATATATATATTAATTATGTTAGACGTCCTCTCGAAATATAAAAAAAATTTCAAATCTTATTTTAAACTTTTTCAAAAAATATAATCAATTTCTTTAATAAAGGTTTTTGTATGTTTTTTGAAATATCGAATTATAAAGATTTTTACTTAATTTTTTTTATTTTTAAAATAAAAAATTTGAACTATATAAAATAAAATAGCAATAAAATATATAATAATATTATTAATAAGAGTATAAAAAAAAAAAAAGGATGACAACTATTAATCAATCAAAAGAATTTGAGTTATTTTTAAATAACTCAAATTCTTTTGAAAATAATTCAAATGAAGCTTCCATTCTAAATAGGAATTTTAATAGTGTAAAGAATTTATCTTCTTCATATCCAATACCATCATCTATTATATCCTCTTTAGGAAATATGGATGATGTAAGAAGATTTTATGAAATAAGAAATTTTATTATTTCTAATAGAAATAATTTAAATAATATGAAAACATCATCATCACCACCATTAATGTTAAAGAATAATTCAATTACTATTCCATCATTCACATCTAATATGTCAAATATTTCAAATATTCTAAATTCAACATCAAATTTATATTCAGATAGTATAATGAATGATATAAATACATTACAAAACGTTAAATCTACAATATCAAGTATTTCAATTCCAAATGATGATATTAATATAATGAATTCAAAATGTTTATATAATAATAATTCCCCAAATCTTAAAGGAAATGAATTACTCTCATTTCTTGGAACTCAATCTAAATTATCAGAAATAGGAACTCCATTAAATACTCCATTAAGTACTCCAAATCTAATACCTTTAAATACCTTTGATAGTATAAATATTCCATCAACTACGACTACAACTACTTTATCATCTACTCCAAATTCTCTTGGAAATATAATGAATCCTTTTTCAAAATTAGATTCATCGCCTTCTTTTTCTTTACCCCCATCTCCTATTTCTTTGAATACTACTACTTCTTTTCCAATGGATCAAAATCAACTTTACTTAAATCCAACTTTAACTTCTACAACTTCTATTGATAGTTCTTCTTATAATACTAGTAATAATCTTTCGGACAATAAGTCTTTTTCTTTGAAGCAACTTCAATTACTTCGTTTAATCAAGCTAATTCGTCAAAAGCAATTTGAAGAAAATAAAAAGAAAGCTGTTGATAGTTTAATTATTCCTTCTATGCTTCCTGTTAATAATATTCAAAATGAAAATAATCATTTCATGAATTCTATTTCAAATGCTTCAGATATAGAAGAAAAAGTTAATTGTTTCTTTGATCAAAAGCAAATGAATGAAAATTTAATAAAAAATATTGAACTTCAACAATCCTCTTCTAATACTACAACACCTTCTATTTTTCCTCCTAATACTTTAACAACAACAACAACAACAGCAACAACAACAAATAATACTTCTTTAAGTAGTTTAAATGATATCAGCTGTAGAGATAATATTCCATCTATCATTATTAATGATGATGATTCTAATAATTTAGTTACTTCTTCACCACAAAAATTAAATATTAATAATGATATTGATATCAGTGAAAATGATCCTTTGGATCTTCTTCCATTAATATCAAAACCAGAAGAAACCATTAATTATGCTCCATTATCTCCTGCTTTAAGTCCAGTCCTCAATTCAGATTTAATTGAGTCATCTTCAAATGGAATTTTAGAAAATTGTATGAAAAAGAATGAAAATAATGTATTTTCATCTATGGAAACGCTTAATGATTTCTTGAGTATCACTCCAGAAATAGAATCAATTAAAACTCCAGAGATGGAAAGTAATATGGATTTTTCATTAAATGAAGAATGTTTTAATAATGAAAATAAAAATGAAAATGACATTCATTTAGATAGTGACCTTTTAGATAATTTAATTGAAGCTATTGAATCTGAAGATAAAAAAATTAAGAAACAATTTGAGGAGGTTAACAATAATAAGTTATTAAATACTCCAAAATCTTTATCCGATACTTTAAATTTAAATAATACTGATTCTACCGAATTTTTAACTAGTATAGGAGATTTTGAAGAAAATGATCTTTTTAATAATGACATGATTGTTAATAATTCATTAAATGATGTATTATTGAATAGCCCAAAAAGTGATGATATGAATATAAAGTATAACGATGAATTAAATACAATACCTCCAACAACAACAACAACAACTACTACTACTGATATATTATCCATGGATCCTTTAAATGATTTAACTCTTGAATTAAACAATTCATCAAGAATCATTGAAAGTGGAAAAAGTAATGAAATTAAAAGACCAAGAGGTCGTCCAAGAAAGAAGAATATTGTAAAATCACCAAAAGAAAAAATAGAAAAAATATCAAAATCCATTGATAATCTTCTTTCCTCTGAATTTTATAATAAATTGTATTCTGAAGAAAGAAATGATTCCATTATTCATCAAAAAAATTTACATCCAAAAAAGGTTTGTTTCAATCAGGATTATAAATTTGTAAAAGAAGTCAATACTTTAAATTATATTATTGTTTCTTATAAACGTGTATGCTCAGCATTATGCCAAAATAATGAATTGAATATTCAAACAATTTCAGAAGCTACTGAAAATCAATATGATATTCCAATAGAATTAATAGAAGAAAATCTTGATGAAGAAGAACGATGTCAAGAAAAGGAAGGAATAGAGATAGAAGAAAAGGAAAAATTAACCAAAAATGATTGCAATTTTGAAGGAAAAGCTGAATGTAAAAAAATATATGAGGAATGTGAAAAAGAGGAAGAATGTGAAAAAGAGAAAGAAAATCAAGGAATTGATAAACTTCAAAATTTAAATATTAATAAAGAAAATAATAAAGAAAATAATATTATTGATAATGAAATAAATGAAATGGATGAAATAAGAAAAATTCTTTCATGTGAAGAAAATGAAATAGATTGTTTTAAAGAATATATTGATACCATAAATAATAAAAATGAAGATGAAAATGTTGGTAGTAATATATGTAGTGATGAATTACAGGATGAGGATAATGAAAGTAGTGATAATTCTGAGGAAGAATCTCTTTTAGTAAAGATGAAAAAAATTCAAGAACACCAAAAAGCTAAAATAAATAATAAAGATGATCAAGAAAAAAATGAAAATGAAAGTAGGAAATCAATGAATCATTATTTAAAATCAAAAAATATTTCAAATATTGAAACTAGTAAAATAAATAATCAAAATAAAAATAAAAATAAATGTGAAGGTGAAGGTGAAAATGGAAATGAAAATGGAAATGGAAATGAGAATAAGAATGAAAATGAAATTGAAAATAAGAATGAAAATAAAATACAAAAAACCAAAAAGAATACTAGAAAGAGAAAACGACAATTAAAAGAGGTTAATGAAAAGAATTCTAATTCTAATGATAAGACTGAAGTTTATGTTGATACTGTTACTAATAATAATAAAAGGAAAAAAGTTGTTCGTCTTAGTATAACTCAAATAAAGAATAGTTTAGAAAATGGTAATAGTTTAACTATTGGAAATTCATTGGGTACTAATAGTGTTTCAGCTTTAACTAAGAATGGATTAGTACTTATTGGTAGAAAACGTATGATTGCTGAAAATACGAATAGACCTTATGTATGTTCAACTTGTGGTGCAGGTTTTGCTAGAAAACATGATTTAAATAGACATGAAAAAGTTCATACTGGAATTAAAAATTATAAATGTCCATATTGTGAAAGAGCTTTTTCAAGAAATGATGCTCTTACAAGACATCTTCGTGTTGAGTTAAAACATCGTGCAAAAAAAGAGGAATTAAATAATGATGGAAGGAAAAAAAAGAAAAAGAAAAAGTCTGAAAATTAAAATGAATATTAAAAAATAAATAATAATACCAAAAAAAAAAAAAAAAAAAAAAAAAAACATATATTATATTATTTTAATATAATATAATAATATAAATTATATACAATTTGAAAATAATCTATTAAAATTAATTATTAAATTAAATTATTAGAATTCAATTTAATAATTTATAAATAATTAATATTAATTAAATACCACAAAATGATTTTATTTTATATTTTTAATTTTTTTTTTAATTATATTTTATGTTTTAATTTACATTATTTTTTATTTTTAATTAATTTTTTATTATATTAATAGAATTTACTATTTTTTTTTTTTATTAATTAAATATCATAATTTTTTTTTTAATACTTTTAATATAAAATAAAAGAAAAAAAAATTTATATTTCGTTTTATAACTATTTTAAATATTTTTTTTTTTTTTTATAACTATAATATTAAATAATTTTTTTTTTATAACTATAATAATATTTTTGTAAATTTTTGAAATATAAATAAATAATAAAATGTTTTTGGTCATGGATACCATTATTAAATTTAAATAAATAAATAAATAAATAAATAAATAAATAAATAAATAAATAAATAAATAAATAAATAAATAAATAAATAAATAAATAAATAAATAAATAAATAATCATTTATATAATAATATAATAAATATTTCTTTTCTTTATATATTTTTTTTAATTTACTTTTTATTATTATTATTTTTTTTAGTTCATTAAAATTTTTTTTATTTTAGGATAATAATAATAATAATATTAAAAAAAAATTAATAATAAAAATAAATAATAAAATTAAATAAATATAATTCTTCAAAGCTTTCTTTTGTGAATATTATACTGGTTTTTTATTTTTTTTAGTATCATTTTTTTTCATTATGTGTTTTTTTTTTTTTTTATCCTCTTCTGAGGACCTGTACTTCCATTCATTTGGAATGCTCAGAAGAGGGTAAATGCCTGTTGATACATGGCGACGTTAAGGGCATTTTTATGAAGTCTCCTCAATAATTGTTCTTTCTTCTAATAATATGTATAAGCTGGATATGCAGGAAATGAGATATTTATATTTTCTTTTAAATTTACCTTTCATGTATTTCTGTATATTATCACTGTATGAATCTATTGTAATTGCTTTAATTATTGTATGAGCTTGATTCACTCAAAAGCATGTGCTTATACTTTATTAGAATTTAGAATAGTTATTTTTGAGTTCTTCACCTTTAACTTTTTTTTTAATTTTCATGAATTTAAGAATTTACAAGATTTCAAATATATTTACATTCGCAAAAAGAGATTTTTATAACAACTATCAATATTCTAAAAGTGTTATTATAATAGTGTAAAGAAGATAAACAATTGTAAAATTTAAAAAACAAAAAAAAAATAAAATTAAAATAAAAAAAGAAAATTCCATATATGAAAAATATATTAATAAAAAAAACAATTAATTATAAAATTAAAATAAAAAAAGAAAATTCTTAAATATTTATATTTTATTTTTATTTTTAATAATTGATTCTTTTATTTATTTATTATAAACTTTCTTTATATTTAACTCTTTTTTTTTTTTTTTTTTTTTTGTTCTATGTAATTTTGTTTTATTTTTTTAATTTATTTTATTTATTATTATTTTTATTATTATTACTAATATTTTTATATTTTTATCTTTTAATTATTCTTTTATTTTATTTTATTTTATTTTATTTTATTTTATTTTATTTTATTTTATTTTATTTTATTTTATTTTATTTTATTTTATTTTATTTTATTTTATTTTATTTTATTTTATTTTATTTTATTTTATTTTATTTTATTTTATTTTATTTTATTTTATTTTATTTTATTTTATTTTATTTTATTTTATTTTATTTTATTTTATTTTATTTTATTTTATTTTATTTTATTATTTATTTTATTTTATTTTATTTTATTTTATTTTATTTTATTTTATTTTATTTTATTTTATTTTATTTTATTTTATTTTATTTTATTTTATTTTATTTTATTTTATTTTTTTTTTAATTTAATTTTTGTTTTAATTTTTGTTTTAATTTTTGTAATTTTTATTCTTACATTTACCTTTTATTTTAACTATTTTTTTAGTTTTTTCATATTTATCCTCATTTATTTTTACTTGTTCATTATATTTATCCTCATTTATTTCTACTTGTTCATTATATTTATCCACATTTATTTTTACTTGTTCATTATATTTATCCTCATTTATTTTTACTTGTTCATCTAAATAAAAATCATCTAAATAAAAATCCATTTCAGCAAGTTTATCACATCTTTTTTCTGATAATAATTTAATACTTTCTTCATAAATTTTTAAAAAGTTCTTGATACCCTATCATCTATGTTATTATTATCTTTAACATTATTTTTCATTAATTCGTAATCATACTTTAAAATATTTAAATAAGTTTCACGACATTCATCATAGGGACATAAGTCATCAATAATAATTTCAGATAATTTATTCCTCATAGCAATCATTTTATCATTATTGAGAATACAATAATCATTTTTAGAAGATGGGTTTCTCATAGCACAGATCATGTTATTAGTTCCGTAGCCTAACAAATTTTCTTTGACATTATTATATATATCCGGTAAATATTTAGAGTATTCCACTAAATTATTAATTAGTTCAACACAATTACTGCTTTTGTATCGCTTACAAGCATTATTACGTATCTCATTGTTATAAAGTTTTCTAATATTTTTCCTTATTAATTCAGGGTCATCAGTAAATTTTACTATGTGACATTCTTCGGGAATTTTTTTAGATAATATATATAAAGAGGCCATTTGTTGATACTGTTCATCATAATCTTTTATAATTGATGGATCTGTGGAAAGACATTGATCACTAAATTCTTCAATACATCCATTTTCAATGAAACATTCACCAATATTACTGAGAATGTCGACACAAACACCATCCTTGGAACAGCATTCACCTTCTTCACATTTATTATCCTTATCACAAATTCTAGTAACATCATCAGGATTAAATGTATCTTCGGGATTATCAGGATTAATATTATCTTCAAGATCATCAGGATCAGTAGTATTATCACAGTAACCAAATTCAGATTGACATCCCTTTTCAATATTACACAATGAACCACTTTCATTATCTTTTGCATCAACACAAATACCATAGGAAGAACAACATTTTTCTCCACATTTATTTTCACCAGAAGGATCATCACATCTTAATTCTCCATATGCAATATGTTTACCATTATTAGCAAGACGGTTTGGTGTTTCATCATCTAATCCTTTTATAACATCTTTAATAGATAATTCAATTAATTTTTTTCTTAAAGATTCAAAATTATATTTAATATCTGAATCTTCTGCCATAATAGTAGCTGCTAAACCTGAAACAAAAGGTGTAGCAAATGAAGTACCATAAGACATATCAATAATTTCATTATTCTTATTGGTAACTCTAATAGTGCCTGGTGCGAATAAATCAACACATTCACCATAATTTGAGTAACTGGCTTTTTCATAAATATTTTCTAAATTACCATAACCATGATTTTTATTATTGACAGCACCAATAATCATAACACCATCAAGAGCATTATAAATTTTATCAACTTCGGTGTGACCTTTACATTGATTTTCATTTTGATTATTAGCACAGACAATGACAATAATACCATAATCATTTAATTCATTAATCTTATCTTGAATTTCTTTTAAACTAAAATCTGCTTCATCTTCATATAAACCACTAGAAATATTAACAATAGATTTATGTGGTACGGCATGTTGTTTAATATAATCAAAAGCAGAAAGAACATCATAAGCATATTCATCAATAGCTAAACTATGAAGATTAGCTTTCTTAGCAACACCATTAAGAGTACCTATGGCTGAGATAGCAACAAGTGTACCATGATTAAATTTACCTTTAGAAATAGAAACACCTTCATATTCAATAATACATTTTTTTCATTTGGAACAGCATGAATTTGACCATCAAAGAATATACCATCACATTTAATAATTCTTTCATCTGGTGTTCCAGCATATGTATCAAAATTTTCTTCACTTAAAGATGTATCAAGACCATTATCAACAACATAAATGTCAATATCTTTACCAGCTGTAGATGGATAATAATAATTGTTATCATAGGTAAGACTAGAATTAAATGAAAATTTTCCTTGAGACATCATAGATAAATGTATATTTCTGAAATTGAAATCCAATTCATTTTCTTGAACAGTGACATCTTTCCATTTAGTTTCATTTAAAATTTCTTTTTCATTATATTCTATCATAGCATTCTTCAATTTTCCAGATTTTCTACAACTAATAACATTTGGTAATGATTTGATTTCTTCTACTAAAGATTCAGGAATGTAAGCAATAACAACATAATAATCAGCAACTGGACAAACATGAATAACTAATTCAGAATCAAATGGAATTAAATCTTCCTCCATACCTCTACTCTTTAACAATTTATCATTATTATCATTAGTATTATCGGTGATATCATTATCAAATTCTTGTTCTTTTCTATTATGATTAATAAATTTTAATTTTGTTTTTTCTCCACGTTTTCTTAATTTCGAAATTTCATTAATTTCTTCAATTTTTTCTTCATTCTTTCCATAAGCACCTTGATTATCAATAATGACGTCATAAATATCATTCATTCTATCATTAACAAGTTCATTAATTTCATTTTTATCTTTTTTACTTGCTTTATCATATTCTATAGATTTTCCCTTAATAGAAATAAGATAATATTCATTTTTAGCTAAAACATTGATAATAAAATAGTTGAATATTACAACTATTGATAAAAAGAAATAATTATTCATATTAACTTTTTTTTTTTAATTTTTAATTAATTAATTATTTATTTGTTTGTTCTTCTATAGTTTATTTATTTATTTTTGTATGTTTGATGTTTGTTCATCTATTTGTTGATTATTTTCTTTTATTTTTTTTATTTATTATGTTTTTTCTTTTATTTTAGTTTTTAATTAATATATTTTTTATTTTAAATAATTTTTTTTATTTATTTTTTTTATATTATTACTGTTTTTTTTTTTTTTTTTTTTTTTTTTTTTTCTAATTTTTCTAAAAAAATTTTCAAAGAATAAAAAATTTATTGCGAAATTTATTTCTATTTATACTTTTAAATATAATAATTAATTAAAATAATAAATTATTATATTTTATGTAAATCAAATATAAAAGTATAATATATTATATATAAAAATATTTTATATTTATATATTATAGAATAATAGAATAGACTAGAATATAAAATTTACTTTTATAATTATTTTTTATATATTTTTGTTACAAATAAAAAAATGTTACAGGAAATACATCAAAAAAAAAAAAAAAACAAAACAAACTTTTTATATTATTATATTGCATTTAATATATAAATATAAAAAAATAATTATAAAAGTAAATTTTATATTTATAGTATATTCTATTATTCTATAATATATAAATATAAAATATTTTTATTTTATATTTATATAATCCAATAATAAGAATAACAACATTATTATTATTATAATTATATAAATAATAAATATAAGATTAATCTCAAAGCAATGGAATTTATTTATTTATTCAAATGATTATTGAATAATAAAATGATGGATTCAAATAAATTATAGATAGTATAATATAATTATTAACAATAAATTCATTATTTTTTTTTTATCTTTTTTACCTGATATATCATATTATATAGATTTTCCCTTAATAGAAACAAGATAATATTCATTTTCAACTAAAACATTAATTATTATAAAAAAGTTTAATAATATAACTATTTATAAAAAAATGATTTTTCATATTGTTTTTATATCCTTTACTTACTATGTCAAGTTCAAAATGTATTAAACTTAATAATTCTTTATATTATTTCTAAATTAATTAAATTAAATAAAATACATTATATTTTAATAATATATATAATTTTTTTTAAAAAAATAATTACTTGTTAAAAATCATTTTAATAAGTAATAATTAAAATGATTTTTATTTGTGATATGATAAAAATGATTCTATTTTAATTTTTTTTCATTTTCATTTTTATTTTTATAAAAAAAAGAAATAATGAATTTTTAATAATTTACTTTTTAAGAATACTTTTAAACTTAAATTCACATATTAATAATAATTTATATTAATAATTTTATTTAGAATATATACTGTTATTTTTTTATACAAGATAGTTATCTATTATCTTATTACTCTATTGAAATTTTAATACTTAGGATGTTACATTTTTAATAACTAATTAAATTTTTTTTTTTAATTAAAAATTTAATTAAATTTTTAATACTTAGGATGTTTCATTGCATTTTTAATAACTAATTAAATTTTTAATAAAAAAAAACTTTTGCCAAGTAGGCTAAAAAAATTTGAAATTCAAATTAAAATTAAAAAAAAAATAAAATTAAAATAAAAAAAGAAAATTCCATAGGAAAAATATTAATAAAAATAACAATTAATTATAAAATAAAAAAAATCTTAAATATTTATATTTTATTTTTAATAATTGATTCCTTTATTTATTTATTTATTTATTTATTTATTTATCATAAAATATTTATATTTTATTTTTAATAATTGATTCCTTTGTTTATTTATCATAAACTTTTTTTATATTAAATTTTTTTTTTCTATGCAATTTATTTTTTTAATTTAGTTTATTTTAATTTAATTTATTTATTATTATTTTTATTATTATTACTAATATTTTCATATTTATATTTATACTTTTATCTTTTAATTATTCTTTTACTTATTTAATTTTTTTTTAACTTAATTTTTATTTTATTTTATTTTATTTTATTATTTTTTTTTAATTTAATTTTTGTTTTAATTTTTGTTATTATTATTATTATTATTATTATTATTATTATTATTATTACATTTTCCTTTTTTTTTAACTATTTTTTTAGTTTTTTTATATTTATCCTCATTTATTTTTACTTGCTCATCTAAATAAAAATCATCTAAATAAAAATCCATTTCAGCAAGTTTATCACATCTATTTTCTGATAATAATTTAATACTTTCTTCATAAATTTTTAAAGTTCTTAATATCCTATCATCTATGTTATTATTATCTTTAACATTATTTTTCATTATTTCATAGTTTTGTTTTAAAATATTTAAATAAGATTCACGACATTCATTATAGGGACATAAATCATCAATAATAATTTCAGATAATGTACTTAGAACGATATCCAGTTTAACATTATTAGGAATACAATAATCATTTTTAGAAGATGGGTTTCTAATGGCACAGAACATATTATATCTATATAATGAAGAAAGTGAATCTTTGATTGATAAACCCATTACTTCATCCGGTAAATATTTAGAGTATTCCATTGAATTATTAATTATTTCAAAACAATTATTGTTTCTGTATCCCTTACAAATATTATCACGTATCTCGTTTTTAAAAAATACTTTAAAATTATTTGCATTTTTAATTAATTTACGGTCATTAACAAAATTCATTATGTTACATTGGGCGATTTTTCCAAATATATAAAAATATGCCATTTCTTGATACTTTTTATCATAATCTTTTATAACTAATGGATCTGTGGAAAGACATTGATAATCACTAAATTCTTCAATACATCCATTTTCAATGAAACATTCACCAATATTACTGAGAATGTCGACACAAACACCATCCTTGGAACAGCACTCATCTTCTTGACATTTTCTATTACCATTTTGTTCACCACATTTACTTGTAGAACAATTACCAAATTCAGATTGACATCCATTTTCAATACGACATAATCTATCATAATTCTTGGCACAATAACCATACATAGAACAACATTCACCTTCTTCACATTTATTATCCTTATCACAAATTCTAATAACATTATCAGGATTAAATGTATCTTCGGGATCATCAAGATTAAAATTATCTTCAAGATCATCAGGATTAAAAGTATTTTCAGGATCATCAGGATCAGTAGTATTATCACAGTAACCAAATTCAGATTGACATCCCTTTTCAATATAACATAATGAACCACTTTCATTATCTTCTGCATCAACACAAATACCATATGAAGAACAACATTTTTCATCGAAGGATCATCACATCTTAATTCTCCATATGCAATACGTTTACCATTATTAGCAAGACGATTTGGTGTTTCATCATCTAATCCTTTTATAACATCTTTAATAGATAATTCAATTAGTTTTTTTCTTAGAGATTCAAAATTATATTTAATATCTGAATCTTCTGCTATAATAGTAGCTGCTAAACCTGAAACAAAAGGTGTAGCAAATGAAGTACCAGAAGACATATCAATAATTTCATTATTCTTATTGGTAACTCTAATAGTGTCTGGTGCGAATAAATTAACACATTCACCATAATTTGAGTAACTGGCTTTTTCATAAATATTTTCTAAATTACCATAACCATGATTTTGATTATTAAGAGCACCAATAATCATAACACCATCAAGAGCATTATAAATTTTATCAACTTCGGTATGACCTTTACATGGATTTTCATTTTTATTACCAGAAGAGATAATGATAATAATACCATAATCATTTAATTCATTAATCTTATCTTGAACTTCTTTTAAACTAAATTCTGCTTCATCTTCATATACACCACTAGAAATATTAACAACAGATTTATGTGGTACAGCATGTCGTTTAATATAATAATAATAATAATAATAATAATAATAATAATAATAATAATAATAATAATAATAATAATAATAATAATAATAATAATAATAATAATAATAATAATAATAATAATAATAATAATAATAATAATAATAATAATAATAATAATAATAATAATAATAATAATAATAATAATAATAATAATAATAATAATAATAATAATAATAATAATAATAATAATAATAATAATAATAATAATAATAATAATAATAATAATGGATTTATAAATAAGCAAAATGTATGACTACATTTTTTTTTCATTTAAATATTATAGATAAATAAATAAATAAATAAATGTATAAACAAATTTTTTTGATTTATTAAATAATGCATTTTTTTAAAAAAGAAAGTTGTATGAAACAAATATATTATCCTCTTTTTTTTTATTGTTACTTTTTATTTGTTATTTGTAATTTTTTTGTTATATTATATTTAATTTTATTTATTTACATTTTTATTTTTAGTTATTTATATATTCTAAAATACTTTTTTTATTTTTTTTTTATTTTTTTTTTCATTTTTCATTTCTTATTTTATATCCTATGAATCATCTTCTACTTATTCTTTTTTTTTATTTTATTAACTATTTCAACTAAAGATATTTAGAAATTATTGATATCTTTAATATTAAATATTTTATGACAATAGGAACTAACAACATATGATACATATAATAATAATAAAAAAAGATTACAATATATAATTGTACATCTATTATTAAGAAGTAACAATTAAAAAAATCAAAGAAAAATATATATATAAACAAAAATAAAAAATATATTCTAATAATATATAGTATATTTTATTTCATTTTATATTTATTTAATTTTTATTTTTACTTTTATTTCTCTTTTTTTTTAATTTTATTTTTATTTCTCTTTTTTTTTTTTATTTTTATTTTTGTTTTTATTTTTCTATTTTAGTTTTTCAATTTATTTTTTTTAAAGTATTATTATTATTTCTTTAATTCCATTATACTTCTTTATAATCCAAGATATAAAAATATTATTTAATAAATGAATAAATAAATAAATAAATAAAAGTATATATATGTTTGTATATTTATAAATAAATTATTATTCTTATCAGATTTATGAATAATTAGTATTTTACAATCTCTAATATCTACTTTAAATTATGTAATAAAATAAAAAAAAAATTTATTTAATTTTTTTATAAATTTAAAATTAGTATGAAAAAATAAAATAAAAAGTATAACTTTTAATATCATTTCATAATTTATAGTGATTCATATACCATTTACTAATGAATGAATTATTTTAATTATTTTTATTTTATTTTTTTTATTTTTTTTTTTTTCTAATATTAATTTAAATTTAATTAAAATAAATAAATAAATATAAGCATTGTAAATTTAAATGCTACGGTAGTACAATTTAATATGTGTAACTGTCTCAATTTGAAATTGGGTATTATGTGCAACGATAATGTTTAATTAATTTCTCAATACTATTTTACATTAAAAAAAAAAAAAAAAAAAAAAAAAAAAAGAACTTATAAACAGTTGATAGCTTGTTATGATGAGCCTTTAGTTAGTTAATATACTCATTATATCCAGTGATTATATTTGGAAAAAATTAGTAATATGCACAATGACTATTTACAAAAAATTCTCCGTAATTATATCATATAGGTTTCTTTTGTTTTTTAGATAAATAAATCAAAAATTCTTTTTTATCCGAATCAGTTCTAATAAATATTTTTAATTATTATCTACAAATCAATAAATTTTTTATATGAAAACTACAAAATTACTTACACATTTTATGAAATACAACAATTAATAAATTTTAACGAGATAAAGTGAAATATATATATATTTAATCAATGAACAAATTTAATGTACTTGATGAAAATTTAAGTTGAAGAAAAGATAGATAGACTAAAAAATTGAGTTTTATGTATATATCTATCTTTTCTTCAATTTAAATTTCATCAAGTTTTTTTCTTTTTATCTTTATATCTATATTATATTACATTAATTTTTATTATATTTTTTATATTTTATATCTATATTCCTTTTTTTTTAAAAAAAAATAAATTGATTTTCTATATATATTTTATTCTTTATTTTTTTTATTACCTTTTTTTTTACATTTATAATTTTAATTTTATTTAGTTTGCTTACACCATTACAACATGAATTCTTCAAATTCTACTACTACTAACCATCAATTATTAAGTCATGGATTACGATGTTATAGTTATCTTGAACAGGAATCTGTTCTTCTTTTCATTCATGACCTACAAACACGGACTATGAGTAGATTATTGTTTTTTTTTTTTTTAGTAAACATGTATCAAATATCAACAACATCATTCATGGCATATCCAAATATTTTATTCCAAACGTGGAGAATTATTTTATAATTAGAGTTAATTATAAAGACCTTAATACTCATCTTAAACTCATTAAATTAATCACCGAAAAACTATCAGTATCCAAGATTAAATGGTGTATTAATTATCAATAAAATTCGTAGAGCTAAAATAATCTTCATATTTCAGGAATTGGTAATAATATTCTTTTACCACATTCAATACTGAGTTCTATAATCTCAATCGTAGTTCTTTCCATTCTTTAACTTTTGTATTAATTGGAAAATAAATGGCTGGAATAGTGAAAAACGAGATGGTCTCGATGGTCTCTTATATTTCAATCATATTTTCAAACCGATATGTATCTGTCTCCAAGAAGTTGGTAGCAGCAAATATTTCCAAGATTATAATGCAAAATTTCTCTTTCTCAATAAATAAAAATCAAATCAATACTCAGAAGAAGATCTGATTCCCTAATCCTTCATATGGAAGGCTTCTGTATATGTGTTCATTTATCTTGCTCATTTTACTCCGATCCCTTTGAATACAATTATATGATTTCAATTAATATTGTATCCCAAATTCTATTAAATGTTTTGAATTATTATTTAATAAAATTTAGGATGGTGATTTCCTATTTGAATAGAATTTTATTTCGATCATTTCTATTTCTAACAAAAAAAAAAAAAAAATTGGAACTTCCCTGATTGTAATAACTATAGAGGAATTTCTTTGATTAACATCAATATAAAAATCAATATTATAAAAAATGTTACTAAAAGAATAACTAAATATGAATTTAAATATAATTTTATCCGTCCAGAACAGTTTGGTTTCCATTATTAGAAAGAATACATTAGTCTTTAATACAATATTTTAATAAAATTAAATAATTTTGGTATATGTAAATAAATACTTTTAAATTTTATTACAAACCTATATCTTACCTCAAAAAAAAGCTCGAGTCTCGCTGAATAATCAATTTTCAAATGAATTCCCTATAAATCGTAGTTGCTCTTTATCACCAATTCTATTCAATTTAATCATTAATGATATATTGAATAATTGCTCCAACTATAGAGTATTATATAGTAATTCAATTTGTTGTGGCGATCTTTTTTTGTTGATGATGATATTGCTCTTATTGCTCCAACAATAAAGTAAACTTAGAGTATTTTTTAACTCATGTAGGTCTGTTACATTTTTTTATTATTATTATTATTATTCCAATTTTAAACAATATCTTTTCGGATTCTCCTCAATCGATATAATAACAATAAAAACACTCAAGGAGACATCAAGTGTGTCGATGTTGAAAAGATAAGCCAAAGAATATATTCTGATACGAATTGAAATAATATTTCATTTATGGATTGAATGAGAGAGATTAGAAGTTTAACTCTAATTTTTCCTTTTTATTTATTTTGTTTATTTAATATTTTTTTAATTTAATTAAGAAATACAAATTAATAATTAATAATCTTAAATAAAGATTAATCCTAATCTAAAAATAAATAAATAAATAAATAAATAAATAAATAAATAAATAAAAATAAATTTGTTGTATGTATTCAATTTTTAAAACAAAAAAGTCATGATTTTAAGAATAAAAATAAATTATAACTAATACTTATGAATGAAATTTATTAATATTCATATTAAAATATAAACTGGGGTAAATTTTTTAAGATTTTTTTTTTTTTTTAAAATGAATATTCATTTAA